>VZRS01011582.1:179386-411309 GCA_013398055.1 Ifrita kowaldi | reverse complement strand
CTTGAAAGTTGGATTAAGTGTAGCCAGTTACATCCCCTAAGTATGGAGACTGCGGAGATAGAGAGGAGTTACGTTAAATGCAGGACCCGTAAAAACTGATTCTGTCAAAAATAGCTTTGTTCCCCTGAAACTCAGTATTTCAATAAATCTGCAAGCAGGGAGAACCCACAGACAACTGTGGTTCGGAGTTACTTTAAGGTGGCTTCTACGAAAGAAAGGCTTTGCAGAAGAAAACATGATTTAGGCACATACTTCCGCCCTCCCATCCCTAAGTTTATTGCCCTGAAAGCCGCACTAGCTCTTCGCAGAGCAGTGCGAGAGTCAGACAGAAACTCTCTTGGGGCTTTTGACTTGGAGGCTAAGAGATGAGAAACGGCTGTGGGAACGGCAGCTGTCACACCTAACTTCCCCAAATCAAGCTTTAGTGCATATTTTCTCTTGATGCCGCCGCCACAGTCCTTGGGCAACAGCGCAGATCTCACCCCTCAGCGAGACGCAGAAGCCAGTTTAAGCCAGAAGGGCCCAGCACGACCCGCAAGGCAGCGGAGCGGAGCCGCGGGTGTGCACAGGGCGGCGGGCACCGACCCTCCGTCCCCGGCCGCGGCCCCGCGCAGGGCTCTCCCCACCCACCGCCAACTCACCCAACTGGAGCTGCTCGCACTCCCTTCTGGAGTTCCCCCCGATCCGGCACCGGAATATGGCTCCGGGGTTGACCACCGAAGCGTTGGCGGGCCAGTTGGCCCGGGGCGCGCCTGCCACCAGCCTGCGGGGCAGAGACGGCAGCGTGAGGGGAGCCGCGACCGGGCCAGGGCGCGACGGGCCCCCGCGGGGGCGGCCGGGCCGGGGACTCACCATCGCTCCTCGCCGTGGCGGTGCAGGAGAACCGAGTACCCGAAGAGGGTCCCGTTGCTCTCGCGGAAGAGCAGCGCGTGCTGCGTGTCCAGGTTGTAGGGCCGCGCCGTCGGCAGGCACTGCCACAGCAGGAGCAGCGGGGCGGCCCAGCCCGCAGCGCCCCGCGCCCTCCCGCAGCTCCGCATGGCTCNCCTGCTCGGCGGGGCCGGCAAAGGGGGTAGATACTGCAGCCTTGTCCTAAAATCTCCCGCCTAGCAACGGGCGGGCAGCTCCACCCAAGCGTAGGACCGTGTTCTGGGACAGGAAGTGTGGAGAAGATTGAGTTTTCCTTTTAGATTTAGGAAGAAATCCCAGTACTCCTGTGTTGAAAGCCTTGTCCGCCGTCGCTGTGCTGAGGGGGTCTTCCTTGCTGTCCCCCGCTGGGGGGTATTTGGTTCCTGAAACCAGTGCCGCAGAAGCAGAGCACAGTGAGCCTGGCCTACTCATGTTGCGCAAGACTGCTGGCTGCTGATGTCTCCTTCCTTTCACGTGTGATGTAGTCTGAACAACCCCCCATGGCTTCTTTTACATTTTAGAGTAACTTTTTCACATTCCTGTTCAGTTCTTCAGTTGCTGACAAAGTTAGCAGCCATGCCTCCACACAGCAAAGGAACAAAGGAAAATGAGCATTGTGCAAGAGATCTGGTATTTAGCAGACCTTGAAAGGGCTCCCTTGATCTTAGCAAGGAGCTTTGCTGTGCGTGTTTTCAGCAATCAGTCGCTGACTCTTGATTAAGCTCATACTGAGTTGTGTTCATCCTGAAATCAAGGCTGTTACTTCTATCTGCAAACCTTGCCTCAATGAAGTCCTTTGAATACCAGGACTTCCCTGTTGCTATAATAATCCCTGTATATGGATAACCTATGTATAACGGTATTTTGAACCTGATGAACAAGAACAGCAGAACTTTAAAATGAAAATTTTAGTTACAAAGATTACTTACTGTGTCTGGAATAAAATCCAGTATGATTTCAACTATCAAATATTATACACATTAGAAATAACATGAGATGGCAGACTATCATCCCCTAATGGAAATTCAGAACATGGCATTTTAAGATTGTTGGGACAAAACCCTCCTTTCATTTCCATTCAGTTAGAGGAAATGTGGAAAATTTAACACTTCTGCAAAATGCTGAGCAACTACCAGAGCGGGGCACTGAGGCAACACAGATTGAAACGTCATCCTGACCACATGCAGATGTGCAGTTTCTGGAATGAGATCAGCACAGTGGAAGATCTGACAGTCAGTTAGCAGTGTATCTTTTTTTTTAAATTCTCATCTCTAGAGCCATCAGAGGGCTTCTCTGGATGACACTGATGTGGAGCAGTGACTGTTTCGTGTAAAGGAGTCAAACAGCTCCTCAGCTGCTATTCATCTTCCTTCCAATTACTGACATCAAAGGAGTTAAAACAATCAACAGCAGCTGTGAATCTGCATTTCTACTGCTCAAGAAGTTTTCCTCCTCATTGTCAAAGCAGCAAAACAAGCATGATTCAGAACTGAAATGCTAAATTGTAGTTTAGTTGGTGAAAAATTGTAACATGGTTGCACCACCATGATGCAGGAACCATGTTGTGATGTTGAGACGGTGGCAGGGTTCCTAGCTGACAGGAGAAGGTAGATTGTAAAGTTGTGGGCTTCAATTATTGGCACATAAATAGCTGCATATCAGCTATGATATGAAATTGAGAACTGTACCTCACCTGTCAGGAGGAAATTTGTGGGTTGTCTCCTAGATTCTGCTAGAGTGGATGTGATCATGATCCACCAGGCATCAATGAATCAGTGGAATATAAATTACTGGAGAGTGAGAAATCCATATGTTGAGAAATATTTGCAGGTTTCAGTACCATTCAGGGGCAGGACCAGTCAGAGACCCGAATAAATGCAACTGACAATATGGAGTAATGGAGAGAAATTTGAGTTTTATTAGGGATTAAGAGAATTTGCAGAAAAGGTGGAACCAACACTGGAAGCCTGGTACCTGTATTTACAAATCAAATATCAGTTATATATCAGTTTATATATCAGTTATCCTGAAATAATAAAAAAAATTCTTGTAAAACATCTTGCTGCTATGCAATCAGAACAGCACGTCTCCCACAGTCCTCTGTGGGTTAATAACACTAGAAGGAAAATATCACAGTGACTTGCTCTTGTGCTTGAATTTGGTTCACCATCTAAGGCAATTTCAGAGGACCCAGTGGGATGATTTGTTAATTATATTAGTCCACAGTTTGGCAGCATTTTTTATAGCAGATGTATGCATTTCATCTGACTGTCCTCATCTCTTGCTGCTCATTCTTGACTCATACTGCTGCCCCTGTTACACTGATACTGTTCAGAGTCTGAGCAGTGAACCACATCAGAGAAGTTATCTGGGTTAAAAATAACTCAGCAAACCCCCCCAAACCTAGATCAGATTTGAAGTTTGAATATTTTGTGGCTGGCCAATTGTATTGGTTGTATTTATAGGGTGGTTTAAACTGATGCTACAGCTTTAGGAGCTTTCTCAGGTGACAGCCTTAACTTTCCAGAAGTGGCAAGTCTGCAAAGTTAAAACCTACACATTACCTTAAAATGAAGCAGAAATCCATTTCCCCAGCACTGATCTCCTGCTGGAGCTCAAGGATCTTGGTCCAAATACTCTTCTGCATGGGTCCAGCTAAAAAAGAGCTATGTTAGAGTAAACCAGAATTACTGGTGCTAAATGTCAACAAACATTATATGAATAAGTTCTTTAAAAGTTCATTTATGGCCCTTCAAGATTTAATATTTCAAATGCAATTATGAAGTAGTACCTACTGCTGAGATTTTAATTTTGGTTTTTGCATTTGGGAGGAGTAGGAAAGAAAGTTACTGGAAAACAAACAAACGAAAAATTTGCCTTCCCCACAGCTGTTCAATTTAAGAAAAGCAGTGGTTTGAGTCTTTAATCACTCTGTCATCATTGCTTACCTGTAATACATCCCAGCGCTGGTGAGAAGAAAATGACCGAAGGAAGAATGTAGTGATTCTGAATGTCAGCTTTCTTCTTTGGAACCTGTACTACACCCTTTTTGACTCCCTAAATTGAAAGGCAGTTAAGTCCTGTGTATGGGCTGGCATTGGCTAACTGATCATAAACTGCTTTTGCTGTGTTGTAAATACATGAAGCACATGTTGCTAAAAATCTTCATGGATATGGCTGCTTTCAGCTGTGTCTGTCCTGTGTGTCATGTAAGCCTACCATTGCTTATGGAAGAGTGTCTCCAAATCTACTCTGAATTAGAAATAAAAACAATCCATGGTTGAGTTCCTGTTCCTAATTAGGAAGACTTGAAAGTTTAATTTTTAAATCGTCTAAATACTTAAATAGTGCTATTTCAAATTTGAAATTTCTAAACCTTTCTGGTTTACTGAAACATGGAAAATCTAAGAGTTTGGTCAGACCATAACTATGTCTTGTTTTTCCTGTAAGCTTCTCCCCCCCTGCCCCCCAACAATGCAAATGGGCCACAAAGTCTATTATTCATATGCTGTCATCTGAGAAAGTATAGAAGGCAAATAAATACACTCTTACACTTGCCTCTAAGGTTCTCTTCAAGAAATTTCATCTTCCCTCTGCTATAAGATACATGTGAGCCTGCATGAAGAGGTTGTGTTGTCCACTGACAAGGATAATTAAGCACAGATGTCTGAGGCACCAAAAAGAAGCAAATGTTAGCAAGGGTCTTAATTTAATCATTTTGCTTATATTCTATTTAGAGATCTGAATTTCAATTAGAATCAGTTAAAGAGGAGAAATCTTTTAGTTTAAACAGCTTTAAACTCATATGATCTCTTTTTAGGAAATATTTTAAAGAAGTTTTTTTCTTCCCTTGAACAATTGTGCTGCTGAAGTAAAGAGAGATCTCCCAAAAGAGCTGTCCAATATTTAAACATATAACGGTGTCATACAGACAATGACTATGGCAACCTGACTAGGAGAAGCAAACAAAAAGATTGTTGTAGTTAACAACAGCTTAACTAATAACTGCATTTTGATTTGCAGTTAGATAGGACTGGAAATTAATCATTATATGTATATGTGTGATTAATGCATCACATATCCTTTTTTCTTTCTTAAAATTTTGTCTAAGATTCTTGAGTTGCAAGATCAGACACAACTAAATGACCAGTTCTGAGCAGAACTGGGCAGTAACCTCTTTTCCCATCCCAAGGGAATTGCTGAGCTTTTGAAACTTTCCCATCCGAAATTCAAACAAAGAGTGTTTTCATGTACCATCTTTGTGTCTGTCTTTGCAAAAGTCTGGCCCAGCACAGTTGTAGCGTTTTTTCATTATTATCACTTTTTAAAACAAATATTTTAGTTAGATATAGTTACTTTAAGATGAAAAGGAAATACATGTGTTCAGAGAATTTCAGCATAAAATGATGTAGTTCTCTTTTTGTTTTCAAAATCAATAATTTATTTAAATCAACACTTTTCCATAATTAATTTCCCATAATTAATTAATGTTTCAACATATTCATCTCTACATAGAAAAAAATCCTGATCATTTCTTGATATTGTGTTTCTGCTTTTTTCACATTTCTATTCTTCCATGGGTTCCACATATCTGCTGATTAGATTGGATGCAATGGGAATGGAACAGAATCTGAAAAAACTTTGTCTACGTTTGTGTCTTAGCTGCAAAGCAATTTTAAGTTAGGCATTGGTCTGTTGCATCTGCTCACCAAGATAAACCAGAGAACAAGGTAAAAGCACAAGCTTTGGTCATTTAAAAAAGTAGGTATTGGTTTTGCTGAAAAGTTCTGTACTCAGGTATGAATTTATGTAGCACTTACCATCAGTGATAGTTTCAATTTGTGTCAGTGTTTGAGTATGTGCATATGTCAATACAACGACGTTATACAGGACTGCCTTAATTGTTATTTTCCAAAGGTGTCCATACAAGGACACTTAAATGACTGAATATTTTGAGACAAATGTGAGTTTTCTTTGTTGTGTCTCTCATTTCTTTTAAATTTTTTAAAAAAAATTTGTAGCAAAAAAATATGCATGGTCCATGATTGGTGCAAGTTGTGCAATTAATAGTTTAGAAACTGTGAATCAAATGATGCTGACCATAGAAAAAGTAAGCACTGTGAAAACAGCCCCCAAATTAGAAAGGTTTTGGTTGTGTGTGGACCACGTTCTTTCAGCAGTGACAACAGCTATATTTCAGATAGGAAAAATACCTCACAAGACCCCCTTATTTCTTGAAAAACAATCCACCAAAAACCCAAACTGAAACAGTTGTTGGAAGAGAACTGTTGAAAGGAAACATCTGGAGGAAATGCCATTCCAATTTCAGTCTTGTCTTCAGTATACCGTAACATACATTTTTCAAGATGTGATACTGTGTTTCATCAGACAACATCACAATGAGATCATACCTCTGAATATGGACTCCAGGTCACCTTTGTGAAGGATGGTAATCATTGTGTCTGATTCTGCTTCCTGAGAGAGTATATTGAAAATATTTCTCATCAACTGGTCATTTCTTTGATGCTAGTATGAAATCCTTGATATGCACAAAATGATTACTGCACAAACTCCTAATCTGTGTGAGGATGGAAGCAGGCATCTCAAAATAGGGGCCAACCCTGAGAGTTCAATAGTTGCAGAGAAAAGTCTAAGACAAGCTACAGCTACATCCAGAACAAATATATGATAAGAAGGAATTATGGTAGAAGGCAGTGGAAACTGGGTGGTTTTGTATAGCCATATGAACAACAGGACACTTCTGGAATTTTTCAGAAGAGATGAAAAGAAAAGATTTTTCTAGATTGTTATGTATCTTATGTATGTATATTAATATTTTTCTAGTACTCCTTTAATGGATACTCTTAGTATGATTCCAAAACCCATCCATGTCTTCATGGATTTATTAGCCTCTTTTAAAATTAGGGAAAACAAAAACTTTCTGGCAAGCTATCCGAGCTCTAGTTGTTAAAATGTCAACTTAAAATACCCTTTGTGCTGGCATTACATTCGTATGTAGTTATTTGCCAGCTGTGTATCTGTGATTTCATAGTTATCAGGTCAAATAAAAGTTTAGACCCTGACAATTTAAACATTAAGAATTTTTGTTGGCTTGCAGGAACAAGACCAAATATGTATCATTGTCATGTAATTTAAAAGAGAATTTTTTTTAAGTTACAGTCTCATTGAAGGAAAATATAGTAGTATTGAGATTAGGCAGATAACAAAGTATGTCAAGGATATACTACTAAGAGTTCATCCACTTACAATTAAGCTTAGTTGTCCTGGTTCTTGTTTTTTTGCCAAAGTAGGCTGTGTCTATTTGCCTGTTTGTTTGGCTGTTTTTTTTCTCTGTATAGTAATCTATATAATGGGCTCCATAAACCATGTTAGAAGTTATTGCTATAAAACTTGTAATGAAATAAAACGGTGAGCTGCTGTTCTACTTGACAGAGTTTCTGAGTTGTCCTTGCTCTGTTTTAGAGTACTGCATGTAGTAGCTTTTATATTTTCTTTTTTAGGTTCTGGTTTTGATTAATTACCAAATGGCTTAATTGTCAGTTTATTTCTGAAATGTTTTAATCATAGCTGGATGTATTTGAAATGTATGTGGCCTTTTGTGCACTTGTAAAATCTCTAGACTTACTGCCCAATATACATGTATACACTATGTACCTATGTATTTTAATCTCATATTCCATGGGTTATGTCTTCTGTTGCAAAATGGACCTGAGCACTTGTAGCATGCTCATACTTTTCCATTTACTTATTCTAAAAATTTACACATTCTAGATACATTGGGATCAGGTCTAAAAAATGTTATTCCCCCTTTTCAGTGCGTGCTTATTATACCTGAGCAGGTGCACCACAGTGTAATCTATACTGAGAAGAGAATACCCTGAGTGCCTTGTTTCTTCAGTTATCAAAGAATATTGATATTCAGCTTTTTTGGCTAAAATACATCACTCCCAAAACAGTTGTGTGTTACAGCAACACAATAAACAAGATGCCTTAACAAACTTCTGCAAAGCAGCCGTCTTATAAAAACAATGTAATTCACAGACACCAGTGATTTCCTAAGGAAGGAGTAATTTTCTTTCCTTTTTCTTTCCTTTTAAAGAAACAGTACTTCTAAAAGTCAAGGAAAGGCCATATGTGTGTCTTGCACTTAGTGGTAGTTGGCATCCAACTACGCGTGCTGGTCTGTGTCTTTGTGGGGAGATCTGTAGAGATACACAGGGCAGTAACTCTCTGCATGTACATTTATAAAGGAGCAGAAAGCACAGTGGAACTGGCTGTTTAATACTTCCAGTGAGAAAATCACTCATGTCCTGGAGGACCATGCAGGCACGTGTGCAGCTGTAGCACGGCCCTGAATTTTAGTGAACTGAAAGTTCAGCTTGTACATGAGCTCCTCTTTGGAGACTCAGTGACTGAGTTTGTACCAGCTCCCAGCTGTATTTGATTTCCTGCAGCTGCTGCGCCAGGGAGCTCAGGGGGTGGCCATGTCCTGCACATGTTCCCTGTGTTCTCCACCGTCTTGTCCCGAGTCCAAAGAGGCTTGGCCGAATCCGTGACGCCTTGCAGGGAAGGCGTTGTGCCTTGAGCCTTGAGGGATTGCCGCAGGTCGCTTAGGGCAGGCCTGGCAGGACACAGGCGCCAGGGCAGCTGCAGGCGCCCTGTGGGACAGGCCAGTGGCCACCCTGTGCTGCACGCAGCCGGTTCCAGCCGGTTCCAGCCGGTTCCGGCCGGCTCCCTCAGTAGCCCCTGAGGGCTGGGCCAGGCAGCCATGTTGGCGACACCTGTGGCAGTACCTGACAAAGGACAAAGCGCTGCTCAGGTGGTGGGGCGTGACGGGAAAAGAGTGAGGGACAACCCTGTGAGCACCAGGGGAGGGCAGGAGTGGGAAAGGCACCACAGGTGCCTGAGCAGAGACTCACCTGTGACCTGGGAGGACAAAACGCCATTGAAGATATCCAGGCTGCGGCTCCTCCTGAACCCCATCCTGGAACTAGTGGATGTGGCCTGGAGGAACTACTGACTGTGGAGAGCCCACACTGTAGCAAGCTTTCCTGAAATAAATTTTGGCCCTGGAGAGCTCATGCTGGTGCAGAGTTTTCCTGACAAGAACTGTGGCCATGGACTGCCCATGCTGGAGCTGGTTCCCCTGAGAGGAACCATGGCCCATAGAGCACACATTGTGGCCAGTGACAAGAATTGCACCCATGCTGGAGCAGGTTCCTGTGACAGCAACTGTGGCCCTGAGGAGGCTACATTGGAGCAGTTTCTCCTGACAAGAACTGGGATCCATGGAGAGGAACTTCAGCCCATGGACAGGAACCTACAGCCCCTGGACAGGACCCACACTGGAGCTGGGGAAAAATGTGAGAAGGAGGGAGAGGCAGGAAGGGGCTGTCATGTCTCACAGTAACCTCACACTCCCCATCCCCTCTGCACCTCTTGGATCTGGTTGGGGGATATAGGGGACCTGGGAATGAAAGAGTGAAACTGAGTGGGTGGCAATAGTGTTGGTGATGGGGAAGGTGATGTTTTAATTTGCCTCCAAATCTATTTTAACTGGCATGAAATTATTTTTCCACAACTTGAGCAATCTTTTCCTGATGCCAGTGACTTGTAAGTGATTTTCCTGTCTTTATCTTGACCCAAAAGCTTTTTCACGATACTTTCTCCCCTTATCCTCTTTGAGTGGGACAGTGAGAGAGCAACTAAGTGGGTCTCTGGCAGCCAGACAAAGTCAACCCAACACAAAGTTCCAGACCTTTTTCAATTCCACAACACTGCTTTCAGTATAGAGAGACTGGGGCTGTAAAATTAGAGGTATAACCAATATTCAGGACAATTTTCAAGGTATATGTAAATTAATTTATATCATATCACAACTATGTTCTCTATTTAATTCCCTTACATAAAACACGATCTAGTGCTTTTTTTTTTTTTGTGTGCAGTTTACCATGAGAATCACGATAAAAGAGGGCTTAATCAAGGTCTAGTACCTGCAGAAGAATCAGGCTAGTTCTTCGTAACTAAACAGTAAGAAACCACACATTTTTGATTTTTACAGACTTTAAAGTGATGTTATATTTCTCATATGATATATAAGCAAAGGTTCCTGCTCTCGGTTATACAAATATCTTACTGGGGTTTACAGCTATTACAATCTCAGTATTATATCTTGTGGTCTCACCTCTGGTAGTCCTTCTCTAGTGTGTTTTCCCCATGAGAATCCTTCCTGGGGCTGTACAGAGGGTTGCAGAATTTAAAAACAATTGAGGATCTTGTCCTCCATATGTGAATTTTATCAGTTTGAGATAAGGTGAGTGGAGAATCTACAGCACAGTGTTTGTGACATAATGCTTAGAGATACAAAAATGCATCATAATTCTAAGAACAAAAGATTTTCTTCTTTTAGGCAGAATACAGTTATCTTTTTGTGGTCATGATTTTAGAGCAAATGAAAAGATTACTAATAAAAACTCCACGTGTATATTTAAACATCATTATAAATCCTACATGATAATATAATAATGGGTTTTTTTATACGAAAAATTATGTTGGTAGTAACCTACCACATAAGAAAACAGCAAAAATAACTTAGCCTTGTTCTTTCTTGTGACATATCTGAATCACAGTTCTCTCTTTATTCTCCAAGTCAGGATTATCCATGTACAAAACTGACCATAAATGAGCATACAGTTTGCACCACAGATATGCCTGTGGGGTAATAAGACATATCTGTTTTGAGAAATGAGTGTTGCTGCTCTAAAAAAAAAATTCTGCTTACTGAGATCCCAGAAGGCAGTTCAGAGAAAAGTAAACCAGAATTTAAGTGTCATCACAGATGGATAAAAATAAGATGTTGAATATGTATTTTGTGTAGCTAAGACAAAATTGTGTGTTTCACAGAAAAACAGACTCAGATCAAGAGCTAACACAGGCTGAACATCTTCAGCAATGGGCCATGTCTCTGTGACCCTCAGTAGCCATTATGGCTGTTTGGCATTTCCCTTAATGAAGCAGAGATTCGCCCATACTGTTCACTATTCAAACTTAGACTCGATTTGAAATTTTACCTCTTTTAATAGCTAATGGAGCTTTTCCATTGTTTTCAACCAGGCACAATCTGTGTATTCATTTGGGACTGGGTGAAGACTAAAGCATAATCATTAGATGAAATCAGATTAATGTGCTTTGCAGTGTGATTTTGTTGGTTTTTTAAAGTTTTCTGGCTAATGAAAGTTGATCTTCTAATTAAAACCCTCACAAAAGTTCTGGCATATTTATTTAAAATACGATTACATAAATACTTGGCACAATGTATGAAAAATAGGTTCTCTAGTTAAATGAGTTTTCCCAAGATATTTCTATTTTGAAATGATGCAGTGTGTTATAATGTCTTTACTACATGGTATCAGTGTTATAAATATTCTGTTTTGTGAAAAGATGTTACATTTTTTTCTTCTGAAGTAGAAGGAAGTGCAATATTGTACATCTCTTTCTGAACAAGTTTTGTTTCTGCTATAAATCTATTGCAGTTACTATGAGGAACAAGTCAATAAACAGCCCTCTTCGTGTCCCAGTGATTAATGCACTGGCAGTAAATCATTCCAAGTCGAGATTAAAGGTCTTTACAAACATAAAATCTATGAAAATATAGAGTTAAAAGGGCACCTATCAATTTAAAAAGAAATCTGTTCCAGATAATTTTGACCATTTTACCACTTAGTCATTTTCAAAGTTATTGCTTATCTGAGACAGTAAATAAGGCATACATGAGCAAACCTCATAATCAACCAAATTTTTATATTTTGGAAAGCCTGAGTTGGGTATATCTCTTCATGAATACAGTAATAACCCTCTGAACCCAACTGAGTGACGTGCAGAAATACCTGCATTACTTTTCTAGCTTTCTTCTTGTTTAGATCCATTCTTTTATTTACGTCTGGTTTTCAAGATCAGAAATGTCTACTTTTTTTTTTTTAAATTTTACTTAGATTTGTGTCATCTCTGTTTTCAGAAGCTTTTTGAATATTCTTCTTGTGTTGGCTGCTTCTTCTCCTTTCATGGTTTAGCTCTTGAAAATGCTATTAGATACAGTTTGTGAAGACTGTGAAATCAAATAGCTCTGTTTAGTCACATGTGTCAGTCCAGTAGTACAGTTCTACTCCAAAACAGATACTGGGGTCCAGTGTTCACAGTCACTCAGTTTGATGTAGCCATAAAATGTTAAATATTTTTTAAAATATTGCTCTTTTCTATAAAAAGGGCAATCCAGTGCTTCTTAAATCATTAGAGGCTGCAATGACTGCTGGACTTCAGGTTTATTCTTCAGAGAAGGGTAGAGCAATCCCAAAAGTTAGTGGCAGTAGGGGCCTGCTTTCCACGAGAGAAGAGAATTGTAGCTTTTCAAATGTCTTCATGTTTAAATGGAACAAGTTGACTGATGGAAATCTCAGTGCAAATGTTAGTGTTCCCTGAAGTTTGTTTTATTGTCATTTTTTTCTATTAGTCATTGTTCATGTCTGCTAACTGTTAAGTATAAGCAATAGGTAATTATTCACAAAGGATTATGCTTTTCCTTCCTTTGCATATTAATTTCTGCAAAAGATAAAGCAAAAAGAAGTATTTGCATTAAAATTTCAGAGAAAAAAGAGTAATCTGGAAACAAAAACGTTTCACTAACAATCATGAATTGTTTGGAGTCTATTACTTTAATGAGTCAAAGAATCATAGAATCTTAGAATACCAGATTTGAAGGGACTTCAAGTATCATCTGGTCCAACCTTTCTTGGCAAAAGCACAGTCTAGACAAGATGGCTCAGCACCCTGTGCAGCTGAATCTTAAAATTGTGCAGTGTTGGGGAATCCATCACTTCCCTGGCGAGACTGTTCCAATGGCTGATTGTTCTCATTGTGAAAAATTTTCCTTGTGTCCAATTGGAATCTCTCCAGGATAAACTTGTAACCATTACCACTTGTCTTTTCCATGTGAGTCCTTGTGAAGGGGGAGTTTCCATCTTCTTTATACCTGTCCTTTAAATACGGGAACATGGTGATAAGGTCTCCCCTAGGCCTGAACAAAGCCAGTTTTCGCAGCGTTTCCTCATATGGCAGGCTTCCCAGTCCTTGGATCGTCTTTGTGGCCCTTCTCTGGACCCTCTTCAGCCTGTTCACATTTTTTTTGTGTATCAGGGACCTAAACAGGACACAGTATTCCAAGTGTGACCAGGAAGTAGCACCTTCAGGTGAAGCATAATGCTGGGGTACTGAGTGGGGTAATGACTTCTTTCTCTCTACTGGTGATGCCCTTGTTGATGCAGCTCAGTGTCCTTCCTGCTGGCTTTCTTTGCCACAGCAGCAGCAGCACTGTTCACTCGCACTGAGCTGCTTGTCCACCAGGATCCTCAGGTCCCTTTCACAGAGCTGCTCCCCAGGGAGATCCCAGCTTGTGCTGTGCTCCTGCATTATGTTTTCCCAGGTGCAAGGCCATTAAGGTTTTTGTTAGCCCACTCTTCCGGCCTATTTAAGTCTTCCTGCTGGGTGGCTCTCACTTCCGAAATGTACACTTCCCTCATCGGTTTGGTATCATCAGAAAATTTCATCAGGGTACACTTGATCCCATCATGTGGACAATTTATGAAAATACTAAAGAGCAGTATGCTCAATATTGATCCTTGGGGGCCTGCGCTTTAAATACAGGAAGATGTAGAATGTAGAAACAGATGTAGCTGTAGATGCAGTTGTATACACACACATACATGCATGAAAGGCAAAATAACTGTCTTTTAAAAGGGTGAAAATTGGTGCCTATGCATCTTCTAAAATTACTTTTTAAACATGGCAAACTGTCTTTCAACAAGGGCTGTTGTTGCTGTAAAGAGAGAATGCAGCAAGCACTGTGCTACTTGCGAGTAGGGAAATGTTTAAGTCTGGGGTGGTATCTGAAGCACAGATTCATAAGCACAAAGAAAGTGTCATGTATAGTTCTGGTATTTAGATCAAAATTGCAGCTCTGGATCCAATCAGTTGAGCAGAGGGTCTGACTTCAATAGATGCGTGTAGGAGTAAGTAAGTGTTTGCCATCTAAGGCTGTAACAGCCGGCACAGCTTACAGTGAGCCGTGCCTTGTAGAGAAATACACCACAGTAAATCATGCAGATCATATATTAAAAACTATAAGATGCAGCACTACAGTTTGCTAGGCAGACTGCAGACTTTTATTCCATGTCTCAAAGCTAAATGGTGTGTGCCTGAGAGAGGATTGGGGATGAGAGGTCAGTGGAGTTAAACTGATTTACACCTGCTGAGAATCTGGTATGGTGAGTTATTTCCAATCACTCCTTGAGCAGCAGGTATTTATTTTTATCTTTCTAAAATATTTTCCTCCACTTGCCTCTGTTAGCAGTCCTTGCTGACATTAAATATTTGGGAGCAATTTTGCCACAAGTAGGACCAGTTTCAGTGACAGCTGAAGTTTTCCCATAAACTTGTGTGGATTATGCAATTTAAGTGGACAGAATTCAATCTTAGCTGCCTGTCATGTTGATCATAATCACAGTTACTTTTTAGAGAGTATTTTCGTAGTCTTTGCACATATGATCTCTGCAACTCAGAGTGTTTGCATACCACGCAGCATCTGGCTCGGTTTTTACAGGATCTTAACAGATGCAGTCAGGAACAATGTACAACTCCCTGATGTCTAAAAATAATTGTATTTCAGTAATCTCTTATGCTATAATCACTGTCCCATACGAATGTAATAATCATAGAGGATTGGAAATTACTTCAGAAAATCAGAGGAAATGCCCAGAGCATGTAGCCACTGAATCTTTTCTTTAACAAAGAAGAACTATTAGAGATAGAGAATACTAAAGAAAATACTTACTTAAAGTGCTTACTTAAGGAAATATATTGAAATCTTTGTGTCAGGATAGTTTTAAATTAAATCGTATTAGAAATACTTTGAATATCATATTGACTCTCCATATAAAAAATATAAATGGCATATTTTCTTAAACTATTACTAGTAGTTGGCCTGCACGATTTTATGTTAAGGAACCTACAAAATTGCTTCTATTTTCTTCATATCAACAAGAAAGAAAACTGTGTTTCATTTCTGTCTGAAATATAGATACACCATTGTAACATAGTGGAAGGAAGTCTTGGGCTCATACTTTTAGTTCTTACACAAAAGTATCATTGACTGAAGTGAATATTTTGCCTGAACAGAAAGTCAGAGACCGGGATGAAATGCCAGATGAAGCAGACTGCTTATAGTAACTTCAACATAAATATAATGTCCAACAACTGTGAGGAACTCCAAATACAAATCATGTGTAACCCTTTCAGATCCATGCAGCAGATCTGAAGTTAAAACCCATCCTCAAGGTAATTGCTGAAAAGAAGAAATAATTAGGTGCTGAAAAGAAAACATAAATAGGTACTGAAAAGTCTGCAGGCACTCATCAGTAAAATTATGTTTGGGAATCTTTGTTGTAGAGAGAATCATAAAGCTAACATTTGTCTAGGTTTTCTGCCTTCTGTCCAAGTTTACATTGGCAGGAAGAGAGGAGTCTGGGTGTTTGGGATTCCCAGGGTTCCAGCAGGACTCTGAGCTACAGCCTTTGGAACTAGTAACCACTAGTATAGTAACCACTAACTGGGCTACACCCACTGTACTGGCAATCACTACATATTGTTTTTTTGATTCAGGACAGGTGTACTGAGTTGGAAAATGAACAAAGTAAGAACAATATTAGGTACAACTCTTCAAAGGCCAGAAGTTTCAAGCTGAGCATGAAACACATGTCTGAAATGGTGTGGATTGAGGAGGGATATAGTGAGACCAGCATGCACATATAGGTGACCACAGTGAGATCAGGATCTGTGAACAGTGTATGCGAACAGCATCAAACACGTCTCTCCTGTTACTTGAGACTTGTATGTCAAGGAAAAAGGACATGAAAATTTTGTTAGGTTGCTTACTCAGACCAGAATGAGCTTTGAAATCTGAGGTCTCCATGTAGTACCAGGAAAGATATCTCTAGTTAGTCAGATTATCCCCTCAACACGAAGTGAAAAAAATTTAAATTAAATAATAAAAAACTCCAATTCCAAACCCAGGAATTGGATCTCTGTCTAATGACTTAGGGATTCTAAAGGTAAATGATTTTCAGGTGTGCTCACTTTTATGAAACAGAGATCAACTAATTAACAGCTAAATAACATGTGACTTGAGTGATCTATCACACATAATTATGTGCAAATAATAGCCTTACATTTCAGATAATCCACAGGCAGTAATTTGTTTGGACAAGTGTCAGTGAGCAGTGATGAATAGCAAGCAAATTTTGCAAAATCATTATTTGTTTGTGGTTCAGTTCTAACAAGAAAAATGACGTGGTAAACAGTGTTAATTTTGAATGTTCATCCAATTCTGCTAGAAGGGAAAAGATGACAAGGTTTCAATTCTCATTTTCAGACATTCATTTCTGTATTGCAAATAAGTCATAGATAGCAAGTCAAGAATGTGCTCCTTACAACATGAGCAACTCTAGCTGTGTGTACAATAAAACAGTCTTTGGTGACAGTATTAATCCAAAAATGCCAGATGTATAATATTTTCATGTCTGCTTTTCTTGTCAGTTTCATGTAGTTCCAGTTTTCATCTCCTAAAGGTTTTTGTTTTCAGGAGCCAGGGTACACTGGAGAGCACTCCAAATTATTTGACATCTTTTAAGCATGAAATGTCAGCAATTTAGAATGAAAATTGTAGGATCTGAGAGATGTAGGGTGGCATAAATTATTTGTTAACATGCTTTAATTGTTATGGGTACCCAATACAACATTCAGCCAATAGCTAGTGATGTTGTTTGTCCTTTTTTCCATACTACAAGTTTTCCCTTTCATCTTTTGAATCACACTCAGATCTTCTACAGCCATCCTTGGCTTAAAGCTTGGTTGCATGAAAAACCTTAGCTTAATAATTTTTATCATCTTGTGTTAGAGAAATAGTGGACAGTAGGGTTACTCAAATGCTCCTTTTGTGGACCCTGTTCCTGGGTGACCCTCCAAGGTTAAGTGTGCTCTGATCCATGTGGAGTAATTTTTCTTCATATAGTCATGGCTTTCAACACTAAAAGTGTCAACTGCAACTCCATAGAAACTGTGTTTCTCCTATCTTCTTGTGAAGGAGAGCAGCCATACACTCCTGCATCTGAGTTATCACGATATCATATGGTGGGGGTTTACTGATTTTGATACCCTAGTGTAAATTTCATGCAGTTAAATTTTTAAGCAGAATGAATCTGGGAAAAATTCCTCTGAAGGATAAAGTACCACTTCTGCTAGTAAATGGTATTTTTGTTAAGGCGTTCATCTGTACTAAAACAGTCCTCAGTTTTGTGATCTTCTTTCAACGCAGATTAGGATGTTCTTGAGCTGAGAGTACAGCATAAAATAGAAAACAAAGTGGGTTTCCTGTTTATTATGTTCTATGATGCATATTTTTCACTTCATCACAAATTTATGTTTTCCCCTACTAGCTGAAATATATTGTAATTCACTCATTCTTATAACATACAGCATAACACAGCAACACCAGAAAAGCAAGGCATTTTGGATTTTTGTATCAACTACAACAATAAATAGCATGCATATGGGAAACATGAAAAGACTCAGTGTCTTAACTCTGTATCTAAGCTTAGTCTCTTAGCTTCTTGTATCTTCTGTTTGTACAGTACAATACTTTTCTCATCTATTATTATGTGGAGTATATTTGAAGCAACAGAACCAAACCTAGGCACTTACTGGATAAAGTCTGATTTCTGAACTTCAGCAAAATCAAGTCCATCAGGAGGATATAATGCGAAAATACTCATGCTTCTTTTGGTCTTCCTGAAAGTGATTAAAGCAAGAGCAATTTTGCTGTGGGGCATATGGAAAAATAAAGCTTGCACACTGCTAGGATTTTAGATTCTTGAGCTAATTTCTTCTTAACTAGCATTTTTGTAACATGAATTTGCCAAATACTTTAACCATCTCAGAGGGCAGTGAGGTGACTCAGCAGCTAAAATGAACTACTTTTATTTGGATAGATCTTTCTTCAAACATGTGGTTTGACTTCATCTATCTCCTCATGCTCAAATAAGCAGATACTAGCTAGCTTATGTTTCGAGTGATGAGCTAGAAAAAAGGTTTCTGTCCTGCAAAGACCTTATAACAAATGGTATAAAATGCATCAAGGAAGGTACAGGCAAACCAGCAGCTCAGCCTGTACAAAGCAGGGAAAATCGTGAAGCACCCGAACTTAAAACTCCCATTTCAGTACAGCAAGATTCATACAACAGAATTTGCTGTTTTCAAACAATACAACATAATTGTTCCTCTTCTTTAGAAACTTTTAATTAAAACAAATTAGGAGAATTCTATTTCCAGCTTTGGTGACATTTTTTAAGGGAAGGGAGTAGAAGGGATGGAATGTCTCTTTTTCAGATTAGTTTTTACCAATGCTTCTTATTTCCTATAAGCAGTTTTTTGTTCCTACAGTCTTCTGACTTGCCTTAAACTATGCCCTGAGGGAATCTAAACTCTGCTACCCTGCAGAGTACATAACTGAATGTTTATTGAAAAGATCCAGGGAAATGTCATTCCAGGCCACTTTTCCATATGGCCTGGGGATTTGTAAGACTGGGCATTTTCCTTCCTATATACCTTGGCAGTGGATAAAGTTTTGTGAAGGAGCTTGGATGTAACTGAGAGACTTTAGTTACAAACAACAATATGGTTGGATGGTTTGTTACAGAAAAAGTGGCTTGACTAGAATTTAGTTTTCATTAGAAAACTTGGGAACATAAACTCCAATGAGCCTATGAGTTGAAAAATGTACACAATATTGTTGTGTATCTTATTTTAGTTGCCTTGTGTTATTAAAATCTCAAGAATATTTTAATTATAAAATCTATTTCAAGTAAGCAGAAAATTCAAGACAGTTCTTTCCTCTGCATTTTTTCCCCCCTCTATTTGTTTTCAGTGTTAGTTTAATGCAGTTGCAGAGCTCTTTCACAATCCAACAGCCATCCATGCTTTACACAAGACCTTTCCATAGAGATTTGGCTAACCAGAAGTTTGATGTAAACGAAGCCCAAACAGAAAAGAGGTTTGCAAGGATCTCCATTTATATGCATGGTGGGATCCTGACAGACAAAAACTTTTGGAAAAAACCCCAGTATTTTTTATTACAAATATTTATTTAATTTCACTGGAAAAATTCTGCTATGTTTTATTCCCACTCATAAGAACAATTACTTTGCAGTTAAACAAATAAAATGAGATTTTCTAACTTTTTTTCAATACATCTGTAGCTCCTGAGAGCTTTTAAGAGATGCAGCCTAGTATTCCTTGAGTACTCTTAAAAAATCTCATGATTAATTTAATATACTCTTGTCTATGCCTCCAGTCTAATGGACGTGCTAGAAAAACCTGTTTATAGCATGAAAATATAAGATTTTCGAAAGTTTTACGAAGTGTATCTGAAGGATTATTCTCTTATCACAGAGAAATAAAAGAAAATGTAACCAATACTCTATTTATTGGTCTTGGGTAAGACCAATAACATAGCATAGAAACACTACACATAAAAATACTGAGAATGTTTCTTAATCAGTACTGAATTTATTTCTTGCTGACTATGGGAAAAAGAAGGCTTATAATTTTTTAAATACTGCTGAGCAGAAGCAGTGCTTATAAATGAAAGTTATATATGATTTCAAGTGAAGAACAGAGAGATTATTGTATGTAAGTGGTAAAGTGGGCTGATTTCTGAAGGACACAATAAAATGGGTGGGAGAATGGGGCAGAGGAAGAAGTTCAGGATCTCTGGTATGTAGTATTTTTTTGGTGTGTTCAGAGGTTGTGTCAGAATTGTTATTAGATATGATTATGGTTGCTATCAACAGAAATTAAAACGAAGTTACATGGGCCAAAACCACAGGATCAATTTTCTAACTCAAAGGTTTGGGCATGTCATGTACCCCTGAGTTAGAAATGACACCAGGTGGAAGTAGTCCGAGATAAAGGCTTCAGTACCACCATCTCCCTCTAAAATGTAGGGAGATGACAGCTTTCCTGAGTAAATGGAATAAATCTAAAACTGTGCAAGCCACTTTGGTTTTGAACTAGAAGAAAGGAAAACAAATTATTTATGCAAGGAATGTTTCCCATTACCTACACTGGTCCATTTCCTCTCTGAAGACAAAACATTTCATAAGCAAAAATTTGAGGCATTATTACACTAATTGGGGTTATCTACATGATAACCTTCTACCCTACATGAGAAATGTCCAGATGACGTCTGCTCTAAGTATGACTCCAGTACTGAATAGGAAGCAGATACAGAAAAAGAAGAGAAAATGTTGAGGCTGATACAGTATTTTCTCCACTATCTCCAGCAATTTTTTCTTAACATAAGTATAATACAGTAGTACAGTAGCAGTAGGTGGAAAAAGGAATGAAGGACACACAGGAAGGTATTTCATCTGCAGATGAAGTTTTATCTAGGAGGTAATACCTGGCTAACTCACCAAATAAAACCTCTTATAAAATGTTTGATGTGTTCCTTGCTATAACAATAATTTTATTATGTTACTGAACAATGTTGCAACAATGAAACATTAATGAGAAGAAACAAGCATGAACATTTTTGTAAAGTTACTTGTTAAGTATTTATAAAAATATGCAAACTGCAGATCTGCTATATTATATTAAATTACCACCATTTGTGATAAACAGAACATATATTACATAACAATGTGATTTTAAATTCTTTAAACAATCCAGATAAATGGTGGAGGCAAGACCCTGGAGTTTTTCCTGTTGAATTTAAAAACGACTAGGCTACTGTTGAAAAACCTTAATTCAGTAAATCAGTGTCTGTGACATATATGTTGAAAAAAATGTGATACATGGAAAAGCTAGAAAGAAAATCTGTCGGTCACAAGCAGAAGTTACTGTATCTGGGCAGAAATTTCCCATGAGAATCCTTTTCTGTTGAGACATGCAGTTTTAGTTTGGTCAAATGAACTGCAATTTTTATTATTCATTATAATTTTCACAGGGGAAATAAAAAAGAAAGATGTGGTTCCTTGGATTTGTGAATCCTTGCCTGGTCACACAGCAAAGCCACTGTGGAACCAGGGCTGCCTCAAAGATGGGACCTTGACCCTGAGAGAGGCTCATCCTCCTTTGCCCCGGGGACTTTGGCTAGTGCACAGCTGCTGCCTTTCAGAGTGGGAAGGCTGGAAGCCCACAGAGCTGAGTGACCGGCAGGGACAGGCAAAGGCCCACTTAATGGGCTCACCTCATCCTTAGGCTCTGACTCCAGAGATTCCCATCTGTCCACTTTAACGACCGTGCTAGGGGTCAAGTGGTTTAATAAGGCTGTTGGTGGCTTTTTCTGACCATTCAGCTTAGAAATCAGTAAATCATGGAAAAACAGTTTGCAGGAGCGCATCTCCTCAAGTCTAACCCCATGCAGAAGTCTGAGCCAGAGGCTGGAGTACAGTACCTTGAAGTCTGGGTGGATGTGTATGTGTTGGTTGTTGGAGCAAGCATTGTGCTCCTTGAGTCATGGCTCAAAACTTTGGCAGTTGTGTCTGTGTAGTGTGATGTGTTGTGGAGCAGAAGTCTTAGAACAGAAATCACCATATACCTGCTATAGCCATTTTGCTTTAGCTAGTAGACTAATTGGAGATTTTGTGCCACTGAGTGGTGTGGTTCTGTTACTGCTGCGGCAGTTTTCTGAGTGCCCCATGACAGAATGAAATAGGCTGACACCCCTAAATTGAACTGAATGGACCTTCAAGTATCTTATTTTCCTTGTTCAGTTCAACAAGGAAACAGTTCAACTGTTCAAACAGTTCAACTGTAAAATATATTTATTCAGTATTAAGAAGAGTATCTGTTGCTGCTTAATTTAAAATGAGAATTAAGTAATAAATCAGTAATGAAATATTAAAAAAATATAAAGCCCAGGCAACCCAGGAAAGAAGGGATTGCTAACATTATGATTGCTTAAGTTCTGAGAGAAAATTTTGCAGTTCTGCTACCAATTTTTAATCTTTGGGTTTTTTTCTATAGTATATGAGCAGAAACAGATGTTCTTCCCTATTAACATTTGATCTGTGTGTAAAGAATTAAGGGTATTATATACTGTCAAGGCAATGAGTGATATTTAACCATGCAGAGTCCTGTTAACCTCAGACAGAACTACAATGGTAAGCATCTGTATATCGTCCTCAAACCTTAGAGTAACCTAATATGACAGTCAAGTCTCTATAAATGATATAAAAGTATTTAAAGAAACAACAAGGTTAATTTAGATAATTCCAGACAGAGGCAAGTTTTAGTTTCCAGTAGAGTTGGGGCCATGAAATAGTTTTGCTTTGCATAATTCAACAACAATTTCAGGTATCAATCATACATTTTAAACTTAAGTTTGAGTAATTTTCTTAGGTATTCCAGCATGTTTAGCTTCTTTTCTTCTGGTTCTGCAGGCCAGCCCCAGGGTGGGCTGGAATGGCTATTTCTGTTTAAGAGGATCACTGTCTGATATACTCTTTTTGTTGTTCCTACTCTGATTCCCTTCTTGACCTGGATCAAAGAAATCGGAAAGTTATGAAGTCAGCTTTTCACTTCAAGTCTCCTCAACTATTCAGGCTAGAATGCCCAAGGGAAAAAAGAATTTAGTAATGATAACTATGTTATTGCTGTCTCACTACTGATCTTCTTGGTCATCAAGTTAGAATAAATTGTGGCAGGGACAGAGCCTGTGTAAATCAACCTCAGGGTTATGACAGAGCAGAGCCATGCTACAGTTCTTATCCCTCCACAAGGATGTTTTAAGTAAAGTTCCCCTGGACCTAGCATATTTAATAAACAGCAGATCTGATGCTATTACTTATGAAGTGTCAGTGGCTTATTTTATATGGCCTTTGTGAAAGCTCATTTTTGCACATCCAAGTATTTGCTCCAAGTTCCCTGTAGTTTATATAGTCAATATTGGTACCAACAAGAGGAAATTCCCCAGAGCAGCCAAGTTGCTTGAATTGAAAAGAATGCTCGAAATTACTTGTCTAACCCAGCATTTTCCAAAGTCATCGCCATAAATCTGCCAAATACATTCCAAACTAGTATTTTATGACAGAGTATTCCCCTTGTTATACCCAATGGAAAAGACTGTAATCTGTGCCTTCTTTGCGTTAACCAAAGAGGCATACTGAAGAATGTTAATTTAGAAAAGATGAACATGATACAACATTTCATATTAATTTTCAGTTTGGAGCGTACTTATGTAACAAAACAGTCTTAAAGAGCTGGATGCATCAATGAGACCACTCTTGTTAGCAGACGCAACACTGTAAATAAGGGAAATGTGGTATGTCAGTCAATGGACTAAGTTAATTATAATACGCATTAATTAAAAAAGAAAGTTATACTCTAAATACTATAGAAGATACTTAACTGTTTTATTTGCTGGAAGAATAGAAATCATAAAATCTGAAACCCCTATAAACCTTCAGCAAAATATTGCCCAGGAAAGAAGAAGGATTCTGTGAAAATTTCTCCAAATCACCTGGATTTTGATGCCCTGAGCAGTCATATCATAGTCATGAATGCCTCACTGCTAGCTCCAGTCATGCAAATTGGAGGTGTGCCTAAGATGGAAATGTTGGATCCATGTTCGCAAAGTTGGACGGGCTTTGCTCATGTCTTCAGTAGTCTTGTGAGACTCTTTTAACATAAAAAAAACCCAGGCTGCATTCTGCTGTTTGGTGTAATATCAGAGGAATGAGATGAGCAGAACAACTATAAATAGAAATAGACAAGGATTAGGATATACATTACTATGACCTTTGCTTTTCTTACAGTGGAATTAAACAATACAGATGTACTGAAAGTAGGACTTTGTTGTGTGCCCTGTGATGAAGTTCAGTCCACTGATCTCAAGAATGTGAGACACTTGTGATCACTAAGGGTGATCCTGAATTCCCTACCTACCCTCACCGCTCATCAGGTAGGGCTAGGTTCTCTGAAGAAGGAGAAGTGTAGCTGTGGACCAGACAATGTACATGCATTTTTATCTGGATTTGCTATAAAGAAAACATTGCTACTTGCTTTGTCAGGGCTTGCGGCAAGGCCACTGACTAGGCACCGCTCTGTGAAGAGATTTGGACAAATTCCTGTCATTGGAGCACATTATTTAAGAAAAACAATATGGAGAACAGCAAGTGAGGTGATTTTATTTCATAAAGCTCTGTCTAATATCACCTAGATGTCGACACTTAAGAAGCAGATTTAACCACTCTTAGCTGATCCATAAGGTCATGTGGCTGCCTCTTCTAGTCTCCCCAGGGCTGGCCCCCCACACCCTCTGGGGTTAGTGCCATGCTTCTTCAACATGTCACAGAAGGGGAATTGAACGAATGGCTTTCATTGTTTTTCCTGGAAGAGAGGCAAGTTTTGTTATGAGGATAAGCTTTCCCTTTTCAAGGGAAACTGGTGTGAAATCTCCTTCAGGATGAAGCTTTGATCATTATTCTTACTCCTTTGGAGTTATTTTTATGCTTTTTGTGTAGCAAAGGACAGGCAAGACTGTAACAGTGGGTTATAAATTCCTTTGCATTGAGTAAATGTATTTTTTCCTATATGCTAAAAATTAGTGACATCACCTCTTAATCATAGTTAATCACTCACCCTATTATAGTTCAGCTGTGTTTGGACAATAAAGAAAAATCTGTCAGACATACTTACCATTTTTTTGGTGCCAAAATTCTTTTCCACAGTTCATTTCCCTATGAAGTTAGCTCCAGTCATTTTGAATTCATTTAGAAGGAATGGCTTCTCTCAGTCATCTACCCACCCACAGATGCATGCAAAAAGCGTAAAAGCTTAGTATATCATGTACTAGGAGATTGTGAACAGCAGGCTATATTCCTCCTTGAGATGCAAGGGAACAATAGCTGGGGGTCTGTACTAACCAGGTTATTAGTAAATACCTTCCCAAGATTCCAATTCATATGTGTAACTGTGGTTTACAGACTAATAGCAACTCTTTCTCACTCTTTTCTGAGTTATTTTTAGTGATAACCCTAGATTATTAATTAGCTCAATCACAAATCTGCATAAGTGAGGTTGTCATGGTCAACTCAGTCTCCATGAGACAGTTTCAAATACAGCACAATATCATGGCAATAGCTATTACTGCACCGTCTCTATCCCCAGCTCCAGCTCTCTGACACTTCATACATGATATAACCCTAGTATGGGTACTTATATGTACCATAATTTTAACTCTAAATTAAAGAGAAACTGAGCCTGAGCCCAGGAATTGGCCTGTAGCTAAGCAGAGCTGCACATAAATCCCTAAAAAACATGTTAGGTTAGTGATCTCTTGTTTATCCATTTCATGCTTTCTTTAACATTTAATGCTCCAATTAATTTTTCTCCAT
Organism: Ifrita kowaldi; assembly: GCA_013398055.1. Lineage (NCBI taxonomy): Eukaryota > Metazoa > Chordata > Aves > Passeriformes > Cinclosomatidae > Ifrita > Ifrita kowaldi. The sequence continues at coordinate 385,879 of VZRS01011582.1, read as the reverse complement.
ATTAATCCATGTCCTTTCTGATTCCCTTGGATTATGTTCCCTGGATTTATGCTTTCTTGAATTTTTTTTTTGATCCATGATGAATAAGATCTCCTTAGTTCCACAGAATTGTAACTATCATCGTTATTTCATTCCCACAAGACTACAGGGAAAAATAATTTTTTGCCATTAGACACCTACAATGCTTGGAGCATTATTTTTCTATCATATATTTCTTTGTTTGCTATGTAGAGACTTATAAAAGCAAATTTCAGCTTGTATTAAAATTTGTTGAATACCTTTAGCAGTGCATAGAACATTACAACTAACATATGCCATCCCATGATATTTCTTTTTGTACTCTGCCTGTGGAAAAAATCGCATACTGTAAACATTCATTTATTAAATATTAGTGAATGTTAGATGTGCAATGACATATTTCTTGCTAGCTCAGGGCCAAAAGCTAGTGCCCTATTCGCAAGATATTATTTAGCTTACCTAGTGAGTTCCTAAGCCATGATCTCTTTAAACCTAATTGATATTATTTAAAAAAGTTTTGCCATTTTTATTAAATTTTTGTTGTAAATTAAAGGGTACAAAGAAAACTCTCAATTTTTGGAAGCACACAAGTGTAGATGCAACAGACTTTATGCCCTTGGAATAATTTTTTAGGTGATATATGTACATTTTGAGCAATTACAGGAACAATGTTTGCCATGAATTCAGAAGTCCTTAACTTTTTCATTCTATATTAATGATGTAAGGATCTGTCTTTTCACAAGTTTTGTACTGCATATACAATGCACAGCGAAGGTTTAAAGACATAAGATTAGCATGAAAGGGTTTACCTCTAATCTAATGTAGTGGCAGCTACTAATGTAGTAGCAACTTTCATAGCTTAATGTCCTTTTGTTGGCATTTTTGTATTAACAGAAGCAACTTGAGCAAATTCTAGTGCACAATCAGTATTGCTTAATTCTACCTCTATGTGTGCAAAAATATAAGTGTAATCAAAAGATACTGGTAACCCTGACATTTTTCAGCTTTAGCAAACTGATTTGTCAAAAAACATTTTTTTGTTTAAAAATTAGATGAAAAATTAATGTCACAAGTTTTCAGTCAGCAATTAGATCTTACAAAGCATTTTTTGATAAAATGAAGGAGGCAAAAATCAAGTGGCAAGAATTTACATGGGCAGCAGTTATTGAGGCAAGGATTTGTGGGAAAATAAAAAGTACCGTATGGGAAACATCCTTGCTGATCAGACAGAAAGCCTTTCCATATTACTCTACCCTATAATAAATGAAAACCCCACACATTTGACAAAACAAAGGTAAGCAGAAGGAAAATGTGTCCTAGGAGAGCATGAGTGAGCCCAGACCCAGAGGCTATTCCAGATCTGTTAGCACAACTGCCTTTAGACCTCGCCACACAGCCAGATGTTGCTGCTAGAGTCTTCCCAAGCTTGGCATCTGGGTCCTGGCATGCCCCAGGAGCGGCCTGGGGTGCTACCCCCCTCATTAGGGTAGGTGCACAAACATAAAGGCCGGGTGAATTGCTTCTTGTCTCAGCTGAAAGATCTAATTTGCTTCGGAGTGTAGATCCCCCAGACCACAAATGTGAAATATTTGAGTAAAAGTGCCTCAGATTAAGTATTTCTCACTATATATAAAAACATGTATGCTTATTAAGTTCAATTTCCCTTTATTCTATTGATAGAAGCTCTTCACACACCCACTCTTCTCCCCCGGGCTTCAGGCTCTGTGTAGTACTACTTTTTCTCAATTTATAGCAATTTGTAATGGCATTCATGAGGTTTAAAAACTCTGTAAGTTTTCAGACTGAATCTTATGAGGTGCTTGTAGCCTTTGCACATGATATATCCATCACTGGTTGCTGTATTCTGTCCTAGACAGATAGGATTTCACCCACACAATAGGGATACTGAGCAGTAACTGTAAGCCAGATCTTCAGCTGGCACAAGCTGCACTATGCTTAATCAACTTCAGTGTGAAGCTATGCCAGTTTGTACCAGCTGGGCATTTAGCCCTTTGTCTGCCCCCACATAAAAACTGTGTTTATCTGCTTTTATTGAAGCTTTACATTTTCCATGTGAGCATAACTAACATTTTCACTTTAGAGCCAAAACTGACTTTTTATTTCATTTCCCATTTCTGCTCCATCTCCATCCATCTTGAGAATTAAATGCACACAGGGGAGGGTAAGTAAACTGCTTAGGAACATCTGGGATGCATGGAGTCTCTGTTTCAATCTCCGGGGAGAGCAACCCATTTGCACAGTACGTCTGGTGAACATAGAGCTATTAACTGGAATCAGTGGCTACTTCAAAGATTTAACAGGATATCCAAATCTTCCTGTGCTGCTTCCCCTTCACCCACCTCCAGTGGCTACTATCTGAGACCAAATAGGTAAAGGACAGATGCTATATGAGGGACAATGGACTTGATCTCTGTACCGAAATCCTAAAATAGCTGTGTATTTGCAAGTTTCTGCATCTCCCTGCTTCAGACTGGATGAGATTGCTACAAAGTCAAGTCTGCCTGTGCAAACCTGAATACATGAGCAATCATGTATCCACCAGTGCTATTGATTTCAACTTCAGTGTCTAAATGCTCACCACATGAGTAAGGCTTGAACATAATAGCCTTCTGATAGTGTTCCAAGTTTGGGGGGATATATGAAGGTTAATTGAAGCTACAGACTTGGCAACTTGCCTCAAATGGCTGTGTGCCATGGTGTTTGGGGATTTTAGCTGTTATGTGTATAAGTAATTGCTCTTTACCAAATGCTTTAGGGAGAAGAAAAATCACCAAATCTAACAATTTAACGTATAATATTCTGCACGCAAAAAGCTAAAGCAAACCCAAACCTTCAATATATGCAAGTTGTGTCTTGGCACTGGGACTGTTACCTAGAACCAAACATCATGTTCCTGCTTCTGAAAGCATTTATCAGCAAATTATTGTCTCAGTAGATTTAATCTTGCTGTACAACAATGATATTTATGAGAAGAGCCAGGCTCATATTGCATACCTGGAGAGCTGGCATACAAAAAGGCAGCAGGCAGGCTGAGTCTTTTTAAACCCATACTTTTCCCATCTGTCTGTCCTTCCGCAGAACTGAGGGTTACTGGCCCCACACCATGTTAGCAGAACAAAATGTGTGCACCAGCCACTCTAGGAGAGGGTTTGATATCCAAAGATTCAGCAGATCAGATATGCTGGGTTCAGAATTAACAAGCCAAGCTAATATGGTGAATTGTAAATTGGGAACTGAAGGAAAATGTCAGTTTCTCCCATCCCTGCTATACAGAGCATAACCTCCAGCAAAGGAGTCATGAGAACAGTCAGAAAAATAGTGTTTAAGTGACTGATACTAAATCCAACAGAGTACATCTGTTAGGGACCTTGATGAATACTACCAAAGAGGTTATGTTTGTGTTCACATAACAGGCTTTAGATCTATCTCAAAGCAGTGGATCTTCTCCCAGCCACTGCCTTGAAGCTGTGCGACAGAATGGACTTCTCAGCTAGATTATTGTTGCTCACATTTTAACAGCTGAAATACTTTCAGTCAAAGCCTGATCATCTGACAATGTATAACAGGAATACATTGAATAAAGATATTCATGTTACTGTGGTCAGAGATTAAAATGGGAGTGCTTTGAGTGAAAATTTCCGAGTAAATACTAATCAACATATTCTCAGGATTTAGGAATATCCTTTGAACTCTGGCATCAGGAGAATGCTATAAAATCAACTTCTGTCTCTTTCTGAGGATGGCAGCATTAGCTCAGCTGTGCCAATCCGACTGCAGCAGTCAGCAGAAGTTGTGTATGCAGCCATAGAACTGCAACAGAGTCTGATCATCATCCTGATGAAATTACACTGATCTAATTTGCACGCTGTGAAGACATTTGGCACTGGCTGGATCTGAGCCGTGACATCTTCATTGGAACTAAAAGTACACTAAGAAGTGACATTACATTTCATACTCTTTTGTGCCAGACTGTGGCATTTCTTCCTCTTTAAAGGCATTATTTCAAGAACATTTAATTTGGCTTTGATATGTCTGCCATTTTGCTATGCAGGAATGTACTGAGCCAGAAAAGCTCAGCTGTAATAAAGTTTGGCACCATCAGCCCACCATATACCTGCACCATCCTGTGCAATTTAATTGGCATTCAGTGGGTTGATAAATGGATTGGCTTAATGAGACAATATACGTGACATATGCAGGACTCTCCTGAGGAATAAGATTCATTTTTGCACTTCACACATCAACATGCTACAGATACCAACACAGTCACCTCCAGCAGCTGTGCTATAACCAATGACATGCCTTCCACTGTGTTGACCAATATCTCTGCTGTCTCTCAAACTAGCTTTACATGATTTTCTATTTAAAATTTTTCCTTTCTGAATTTTTTCATTGTCTTACTGATTGCAAAAATAAAGCAAGACACTGTAACTGCCTTTGAAAGCTCCTGTGTAGTATAATATCCATATATTTTGCTGGTATAAATGAATAGCCTATCTTCATAACTTTCTGAGGATTTGTGCCTCCATGTTTAAAAAAACCTTCTAGTTGTAGTTCAAATATAGCATAAGTCAAAACTAAAAATTTTCAGTAAAATACACAAAAAAGTAAAGATCTATGTTATGCAGTTTTAAATGACTATGAGTAAGCATGGCCTATTCTTCTCAAAGGCTCATTTGTATGGAAGAATTAGATTTATGTTAGAGCCATCTTTGAACTGAGCGTGAAGATGGGGATCTCTGGGAAATTGCAGAGTGGCTGACAAAGCAGAGCATTTCAGTGCTATTACAGTACAAATAATTTCTGATTGCTGAAAAACTTTATTCAGACTTTTTTTTCCCAAAAAAACCCTAAATTTGCCTTAGTCAGGAACGAACAAGAGAGCATTAGTAACATCAGGGATCAGGTTCAGTGTTTAAAAACAAGTAGTTTCATGGCAGATCTTTGAATTTTGCCTCTCAGATTTAACCGTGAATGTAATCAATGTCCTTTGATGTTTTTCACAGTCCTGCTTCTTGGGGTTATAGATCCTTTAAGCGTTAGGATTTAACAACAATCCAGAGGGCTAATCTGTCTTGCATGGACAAGAAAGATACACATCCAGCTTTCTGGGATTTTACAAAGTCTTGGAAAACAGAGACAGAAGACATTAACCCACTTACACAACACACACACTGACTTACTTTCTTAGCTGACTTAAAAATGTACGTATATATCTCCCTTATTTTAGAAAAAAAAGTTCAGTATGAGCAGTCATCATTACCAGCAGGATAAAGATGATAAATTGCAAATAGTTTTACTGGTCTTTCTTCTCTGGTTTAATTCTGAGGGCCAGATTCAGATGCTTTAAGTGAACCAGTTGTTTATCAAGATATAGAAAGGAGTCATTACCAAAGAGCTGGAAAAAATAGTCAAAATCATGTAGTCATGAGGAAAACTGAGAGCCAGAGCACTGTCTGCCTGTCTTGCCCTTGAGAAACTGTGTAAGGATTTCCAAAGGAACCTTAGGGAATGAGGAGCCAAACTCCTGCTGAATGTACATGCATAATAATATATTAAATTCCTTGTTTCTGTTGGGAACAAAAGCTAGTCCACATGCCCAAGAATGTACAGACTCACACTACAGGAATGGCCACTACTTCAACCTGGAAAAGACAATTTGGCAGAGGCAAAGAGGTGAGTGAGGCTGCAGCTGGCTGTTGCTGAGCTGTGCTCTGGGCTGTCACAGTACCTGCCGCTGGCTTCTTGTCCATAAGGTGGAAGAAGCCTACGTATCACTGCCTCAGATTTCAACTGGGTGCCAGTTTGATGCTTGCAATTCTGCTCTAAGGAAAGCTGCATACATGCAAATAAGCCCAAGGAAACTAAAAAATGAAACGGTGTGTGACAGTTTCTAATTACTGCATAAAAACAACATATGGAAACTTCATTGTCCATTTCATCCCTCAACATGTACTATCAAGTTAGATTTCTTTTGCTCAATCATTCTCTCTAGAGCATTTGGAGCTGTTTCACTTGTATTATATGAAGAAAAACAGCACTTGATATGAACAGCGTGATGGTTTTACTTTCTCTGTCTGAGTTCATTAATCTCATGGAGGGTTTAAAAAAAAGCAACAACCTTACTGGGATGGCAAAAATTGTAGTGTTCCAAAAAAGCAATAATTTCTAAATTCTTTTTCGGAAATATTCCATCCATGGTAATTAATCATACTTGAAAATGTATGAACATTGATAAAGAGAGGAATAATATAGTATTTAAACATAGCCATGGTAAATGCTAACAAGTAGAGAACATCACTTACTGATATATGTTGATGGGGGTGAATTATTGTTGATCAATGAAGGGATAGGAAGTATGACTTCTTTTTCTGTACAACTAAATAGGAGGAAGTATTCTTCTAAGCTTTTAAGTATTTTCTCCTAGATTTCAAATTGGAACATTTGTAATGGAAGCATAGGAGAAAATTTAGAGGATATGGCTGGGTCAAAGGAACAAAGCATACATCGAAGTCCCGTTTCCTATGAGCAAAAGTCTTTCAGCCTTCCCTATCAAGCCCTGTGGCCACAGAAGCAGTCAGTTAATGAATCAGAAAAAAGCTGGTTACCAGATGTCCTTACTTATTAACACACACATCGCATTCTGTAATGGCATTCACTAAACAATCTGTGTGGAGCAGACTCTGCTCTGTTTAAAGTCCCTTTTTCAAAAAAACACTTCTAACTTTTCTTCCTCTGTGATAGATTTCAGGTTAGCTGTTGTTTAAGATCCTGCCAGGCATTTTGTCTAATTGAAATTTCTCCCCCATTCTGAAGGTTCCTTAGGTACCTAGCAAAACAAAACAGTTTTCAGCACTTATTCTTTTACTCTTCCTTCTAAAATTATAATGAAATAAGATAAAATAAATAAAAAAATATTAACTTAAAAGCAAAGCAGGAGAGAAACCAATTCTCTTTGATGGGTTTCCACTGCTGCTAATTTTAATGCCACCCATTGTTCAGCTCTGCAGTCTAATTTTATGTTAATATCCTGAAAGTTGTCAAATCTTGGCAAAACCTATGCATAAATTACACAGAAAGTAGCTCACAGGAGGGGGAAAGTAATGACTGTCATGGTTAGCCAAACCCATTAATAGTCTGACAAGCAATAACCCAAGAGCTCTGGTCAACTGCTGCAGACATCTGTGAAACTTTTGCAATTAATTTTTTTTTGGAGGAGGTATCAGCTGTGAAATAGCACATAAGTGACTGATTATTATCAGCTCTGCTGGTGAGGGCAGAACTGATCAACTCCAAGCATTCATCCTTCTACCACATTATTGGTTTCCGAATATAAAAGTTTTATTTTTTCCTTATTTTGGAGGCACTCTTATCTCCAGGAAGCGAAAAGGAGGAGTAATTGTACATGAGTAGCACTTATACATAATCTTTCATATCAGCAGTTTCCAAAGAACTTTACAGAGGTCATTAGCATTTTCTCTGTCTATAAAGTGAAGAAACTGAGGCAAAGTTAATGTCTGTGTGCTCATGCACGTGACAGAACATCAGTGAGGCAGAGAAATGGATAGAGGGGCTTTCCTGAAGTCAGATATTAAGCCAGAGATATGTCTGCTACATCAAGCACTGCTCTATAAAACTGTAAGGTCACCTGTTTAAAAGCTGGAAGGAGCACGCCGTGCTGAGAATGGTGTAGCTATTTGGTAAATTATTTATCAAGTTTTTGATCAAACAAGGTCCCCTGAATTCTAGTTTATAGGCTGGAGGATCAGACAAGATCTGTTCCATGATTCTTGATGAATACAAAATTCATGGGGCAAAGTGCTTTATAATTGGGTTTACCTGGTAGAGGTCTGCTGCACCAAAATGCAGGCATGTTAAAATTGAAAATGCATACATTTTAGTTTCTGAGTTAATGCCCAATGTGGCTGACATGCTTACAAGTAGCCCTTGGATCTGAAAAGAAGAATGACTTGCCCTGTTGCATTATTGTGCCTGGTTTTTTTCCTGTTTTTGTATAAAATCTAAAATCCTGATAAGCATTTGTCAGTGGTACACTGTATTTTTGTCTTTAGCAGGATACCATTACTGGAAGTTTTGACTGAATTAAATGCTATATGTACTTCCTTAAAATCTTTTCCTTAGGCGAGGAAATTCTGTTTTTTTCTAAGTAGATGGTCTGAAATGTTGTCTCTTAATTTCTTATTGTCACTACAGTACAAAATAATCCAGTAGATGTTAAAATCAAAAGCAAAACCTCTAAAAATTCTCAGGCACCATGATTTATTTGTAATGTTATACCCCTAAAGAAAATAATTGCTCTCACCAGTATTAATGAACAGATAATTAACATGATAAAATACATGGGTCATATAAAAGTGCAGCCATATCTTATTTTTTGACTATGATATAGACCTTTATATACTATTATAACAGCCATTACATTTCAGATCTTTAATTTTTATACTCCACTTTTTTCATTCTGCATCTTGAACTGTCCTAAAGCTTAGTGGACAACATAGAATAAGCAGGCACTTTAGGATATATTCTGAAAAAAAAAGAAATGTTACTCAAAGAATGGGGTTTTTAAAACCAAACTTATCTTGGAAAACACAAGAAAAAGGGACATGCTAAATGTAGCACATAAACTGATGCCAACGGTCTGGAAAACAAGTTTGTTACTGCCTTGGGACACATAATTTTTAGAAATAATGGACCATTTGGCAGTTCTGCACATGTCACCAAGCATGCTTGGAAACACCATGGGCTTTGCTTTATTAATATACATGATTTGAAATAAATTCCCCCTGAAATGCTGAAGAAATCCTCAAAACAACTAATTCAAGTGACCTTTCATTATTTAAGGCAGCCTTTATACTCAGGCTGTCCTGTGCTCTCAGAAAAGATAGGTATTATCTAGGCTACTGTTTTTCATCCCCAAACCCTGGCAGAAAGCAGTTCTGTGGGATAGATTGCAGTGCACAGATGGGAAGCGATCAATGGGCATTTACTTGGGGTGCTGCCTCATTCCAATTAGAAGAAAGATAAAGGAAAAACAGAATCTTGATCTTGGTTCTGTGAACCACTTCAAACTGAATTTAGCAGACCTTCCCACCACAAGGAATCTGTTTCTAACAGCATAGCACACACTGCCTTTTCTAGAAGGGTCCTTGAAAGGAACCTGAACAACAGCAGCGGCAGTGGAGAGTTCAGACGCTTTCCACTGCACCGCCGTCAATGCAGTCCTAGGAATCCTAAAGGTGAACATGATCAGTACAGGCAAAAGAAGTCCTTAGGTGTCAGAAAACTCTGCTTCAAGTCCAGCCATATCCATGGTGCAGTAAAGCGGGTGAGAGGGTGCACCACTTCTCCCACATCATTTCTAGGAGCTTTAGCCCTGCAGAGTCCTGTCAGTCCAGGAGTACAATCTCTGCCATTGTTCTCGACCCTGTGCAGAGACTGAATGCCTGAAGGTGCCCTTCTGCCCTTGTATCTCTGCAAAGACATGGAAACAATTTAGCTTTTAGTTCCCTGACTGAACTGATCCTTGTTATTCAAAAGCCTCTTTTCTCTTGACTGTAGGTTATTTGGAGGAGAAGGATTTGAAGTGCCCCCTTTTTTGCCCTTTGGCACAGAAACTTCAATAGAATGTTTAGGTTGGACAAAGGCCTGCTCAGAATTAATATAGCTTCACTTTTTGTTGAGAAACTTATTAATGAATTAAACGCAAGCATTTTTGTCTGCTTCTTGATATGTAACTACAAAGGAGGAAAATGAAGAAATTAGATAAAAATAAACAATAATATGATATATACATACACACACACGCATATATATGTATATATATATAAAATAAAAATAAAACATGGACAAGGTCAGAAGAAATATCAGGTTTTCCTAGCATCAAGAAGATGAGTCAAGGCGATTATTCCATTTTAAAAATTCTGGTTCTTTAAATTAGATAATTGTTGTTTACTGTTTACCCCCTTCCCACCCTTTCCCCCTTCTCTTCCCTTTCATGAAGAGAAAGTCAAGATTTTGATTTTCGTTTTTGATCAACACCGATTGTTTCTACACCAGTAAATTAAACTTGTGGCTGCTCGCTGGCATATGGTGCAAACTGGCCCACATCCATGCTATGAAACTGTCTCACTGTCCAAAGGGTGTTTGTGTTCGTGCTACCTATGGGGAAAGGTCCTTGAGAATTGTTTGGAACTGCTGTAGCTGGGAAAAGCCAGGAGTGTGTCAGGGACTCTTTTAACAATTTAACAGTGTAGACAATCAAATTCCAGTGCTTGGAAGCGTTTCCCTGGCACTTTTAAGTCTACTAGTCTAGACGCAGCTACTGTGGTCAAAATCTGCTTCCCCTATTCACGTAAATAACTCCAGTGAAGTCAGCTGTGAGATTGGCTGTAAAACAAGAATTCTGTTTTGCAAATGATTTCAAGCATTTGGCCTTCATTCTACATTGGGGAAAAAGAAAACAACCCACAACCTTGAGCTTTCAAATTTTTAAAATTAAACAACATAACTGAGAACTATCCAAATAACAAATAACCAAGTGGCCAATACGTTCATCTAGAATGTAGGGGCTCATGTTGAAATCTCTATCTTCTCTATACGAGAAAGGCTTATTCCTGATAAGTCATATTACTGATGAGTTTGGGAATCCAGTATATTGGGAATTCAATATATCAGGAATCCTGGTGCTCCAAATTGTTTTATTTTTTACGTCAGCATGAAAGCTTAGCCTGAAGCTGAGGAAATTCCAATAATGAAATACCTTTACTATGGAAAAAGTGTTTTGTTAAGGATGTCCAGGTAATTTACGGGATGTGATTCCAGAAGTTCAAACCTACCCCCCACATAAACCAAACCCACAAACCAACCCTGATCCTGAACCAACTCAGCCTAATCTACAGTAGTGGCTAAGTTATTTGCCTAAGTAATGTCTCATCCCAGAACTCACAGGAGTTTGGGTGGGTCAGGAATTTTCTCAGACAAAAGTTTTTCTTTTGATGAATTTAATGAAGTAAAAATATGCAAAAATATACCAACTTTGACAGTAAAGTTTTACACAAAATACTGTGAAATATTTGATAATCTTTTCGAGTATAAAATATTGAGCCTTTGTTTTGAAAATGTATTCACTTGACTTTCATCTCACGGAAGAAAATTAGAAAATAATTGTATATATTACTATATATATTCACATGAAAAATATAAACCGATGAAACATTTTGGGTTTTGGGTCTGAATATTTTGTTTTGATTCTTGCTTGAAAAATTGGTATTTTTAGTTTTCACCTTTTATTCCCAAATGAAAAATAAAATCTATCCCGGCTTTAATGAAGTCTTTTTTAATGGTAGTATAGGGTTTGCATATAAAGCTAATTTTCTGGAAAAACAATGAATGAAAGAATATTTGTTATAATCCTCTGAAAAATATTTTTAATTCAAATAATCTCTTGCTAGACATGCATTTCTATTATGCTTTTCCATATGTCAGGTCAGATTCATATTTATTTACTTCAGTTTTTTTCTATAATGTCTCCATATAGAAAGAAGAAAGAAATATGCCATAACTGTTATATTTTGAAAAAAAAAGACTTAATATTTAATTGAAAAAATACCTCTATATAGAATATTATTTGTGTAAAATCAGTTTAAACGGCACATACTGGACACAACAGACCATACATTAACTTTCATTAGATGCACTTTCACACACAGGTGGTTGGCCTCATATAAAAGCATCATAGACACAAACCCCGTACAATTCATCTACAGTCACATATTAAACTCACATTCTGTGTGATCAAACACATTAGACTTACCTTTTTGGAACTTTTGAGATTTTACAGCATTAACTGTAAGCAAATCCTTGTGCAGCTCGCATCAAGCTGTAGCTTATGACACTGCTAAAGCAGTCAGAATGTGACCTGAACACTCTTATAGGTATTGATGCACATGCTGTGGCTGCGTTCAGCAAAGACTCAGTGAGAGGCTTTGCATGACAAGTCAGTCTCCGTAGGCATGGGAACCCCCACCCCAGTATAAAAGTAGGCAGGAGGTCTACTGAATTTACTAATTAGTCAAAGGATGGAGGAAAAAATAAGGTGAACCCCTTGAGCAGAGAGTGCAGAAAAGGGACCTCTGTGTTTCAAGCTACTCACTTGTCTGACTCTGAGAGCAGAGGGGAAAGGGGATCTTGCCCGTTGGTGCAGTTGTGTGATATTCATTCCCTGGGCAAAGAGCTGGCTGATGGCCACTCACAAATACCCCATTAATACAGAGGTCAGCTGATTTTATAAAGCCCTCCTAGACTCAGGTATTTTATTGACACTTGGATCCAAAGAGAGGATAATGTTTGGATATGAAAGACTTGGAGAGCAACAGCTGACTGAGGGCTTCCTACAGCAACATCCGGCACCGAAGAGAGGATCATGATGTTGCTGTAGCCACACAGGTGGGGCTGCCTCTTTGGAGTCAGCCAGGGGCAGAGCCAAAACCAAATCTAAAATGAAAAATATAAAAGGTTTTTCTGCTTCAAGTTCTTTTTTTTTTGTATGCACGTGATTTTAAACTGACATCCCTTCTCTGTAATATGATCCTGCTGCATTTCACATCATTCTAGGCAAATATATGAATGATTCAGAGAAAAATACCCACTGAAGCCTACAATGTTTGTCACTGGCAACAGTGTAGACTAAGATAGTTCATGAGTTCTGTTTTATTTTTGTAATTCTAGTGATCTCAGTTGACAAAATACATTAAGCAAACTGGTAATCCATTTACATTCTAGTACAGGACTTACAGAATAAAAATGCAGGTTGGATTGAAAAAATGTCAATCATCTTTGCAGAAGGCTTAAAGGCTTATGTTTTCTTTATTATTTTGTATGAAAATACTTAGAAATCCAAATACTACTGTGAAATGGAAATACTTTGGAAGGAAGTATCCATCATTGAAAACAATATAGAAAAGCTGAAATATCAAGGTTACATACAATACAGCTAGAATGAATCCACAGTGTCTTAACACAAAAGCATTCTCACCTTTAAATTTTCTTTTTTCACAAATGTAGATGTATTATAACACGTGGAACTAGTATATTGATTGATTCATTGTCACCATCCATAGGAACAATTATATAAGTATCAGAACTCTTTTTACATTTTCAAAATACAGCTATCTGCCTCCTCTTTTCAGGTATATTTTAATATTTAAAATACATGAGATCAGGAGCTCTCAAGTACTCAGCTTCAGTCTACTGGAGTTCAGTAATGTTTGACTGAATTTACATCACGATAATTGAAAACAGAATGAGATTGTCTTACTACATACTTATATACTTTTTCATTCAACTTGGGAAAGATAAGCTAATCATGGTCTCTTTCAGACTTTATTACTTAATAGGAGCTCTCTTGCTTGCTTTTCGTCTCTCATTCTAATTCTCATTTATTTCTTTTATATATATCTCTCTTCATTAATTATTGTTTAATTCATTAGATTAGAATGAATAGTTTTTATCCTCGAGGTCACTAAATGCATATTCAAATCTGGTGTTTGTTTTTTGGTTCAACAGTGGCTTTTGGAGTGTCTGAGAAGAATGATGTCCTTACAAACTTCTTTGTCAATAATTTTCAGACTGATATGTTTTTAATTATTAAAATTTAAAGGAGCCATTTTTCAAAGCATATTTTATGATTTGTGTGTTTCCAAGTCCAATATTCTGATTTAGGGATGTGGATCTCAAGAACTTCAATCTGAAGTTAATCTTTATAAATCAGGCTAGAGTGGATTAAAATGCAAGAAAGGAAAAAACCTTACTACAGGTTAATGAAATGGACTGAATCTAATCCAAAAGAAACTAAGTGATTATAAATTGAAGATTACTGCAGAATAATTCCCCTGTAATCCTTCTATAGTTGACATTGCATGTGTGACTTTCTAAAGGCAGGTCTATTAGAGTTTAATTCCTTCAGTGATTTTTTTTTATTATTTTCCAGAGCACTGAATTGTCTTATATAACTAGTTCACTGCAGTTCTTATAGGATTTAAAAATCCTTTTCCACTTTGTTTATAACTCATAGAGAAATCTGCACCTTGATTATTCTTAAGAAGAGGGTTGAGTATTTTTTGTTTATTTTTAAAAGCAAAAAAATTGTTTTCCAACATCTCTCCCTGCATTTCTTTCCCTAAGCAAATTAAAAGAATAAGTTACTAGAATGAAATCCTTTACATGTCTGGTTTTGATTCCAAAACATTGCACCAGGTTGGGTGGGTTGGATGGGATGCTGTTGGCCATGTGTGCAGTTAGGACACACCACTGGCACATGCTCAGCTTGCTTCCTCTCAGGTAACAGAGCCTCTTCCACAGGCTTGCTCTCCAGTCTGCTGAATGGCAATAAATCTGGTCCTTCACTCATACAAGTTTCAGGGGAAATAAATAATAGATTTATTAATGGTATTCTCATTGAATTATATTGGATTAAGAGAAGATTTAAATAAGCAAGAAAAATTGACATTTGTAGAAGAAGAAGATAAGTAGTAACAGGAGTGTTTGTACAACAGCGGTGCAGCAGTGCCATATCTCAGTCCTACCAGATCAGTGCAATTTCACTGATTACTTCGAGGCTGAAGTCAGAGTGGTTAACAGCCAAAACTCTCTTTCAGCTGTAATTGTGTGTTTTAAAACTTCATATAAATTAATGTAAATTTTTGCACCAACAGAAAAGTTAGCTACATAATTATTAGACAAAAACTTTTACTTTTTATAATAATGCTCACAAAAGCAGTGGTGACTTTAGAAAATTCTAGCTGAGAAGAAACTACCATATTAGAATTCTCATTGCAGTGAAGATGTAGAATCAAGACAGAGCACTCATGATTGAGATTAAGATACTTGTTGATTAAGATCTTGTTCTAATTTCTTTAACCGCCTTCAACATTCCAGGCAAGATCCTTAACTATTTTATTCTCCGGTTTCTTCAACTATTAATCAAGATTGAGGTGCTCCATAATCTTTGCAAGCTGTTTTTTTACTGATCAGTACATATGTGTACACATAAAGTGTGTCATATTCTTCTTTGTTTCTTTACATTTCTGTTGCAATATATGGTATTTTGGTAAAGAGGTGATTTTCTTATGACGGTTATATTTTAATCCACATAGAGCAATGCCTGTGATCCGGACAGCATATCTATCAACACAGCATTGTTGGCAGTATGCATTTGTAGAAATGCAGTGTGACCTGCACCAGCATATGACAACCTAAATGTTTTTTTTCTCAATCATTTGGAAAATTTGCAGAATATATCCTCTTTCTGGATGTCCAGAAACTTTATGCCCCACGCTGCAGAAATTCTATAGCTATTTTGCAAATGAAAGGAGGAAGAAAGAAGACACTGTCGTAAAGTTAAGTTAAACTGCTCCTTTCTTTTGTCTAAGTGAAGATTTTATAAACAAGGAATGCAGAACGAATTTGTAAACAAGGATTTATAAACAAGGATTGCATACTGCAATAAAAAGTAATCCAGGGTACTTTCATATCCGTGACGCTCCTAAGAGGAAACATTTCCTCTTAGTCCAGTGAAATTTCTAAAACTGGTGACTCTTTCCAGACTGCTTAGTGCAGACCAGTTCTTCGTGGCAATCAAACAGGCTTTGTATCATCAGAGGAAGTATCTCTGCCTGGTGCTAAGGGGCTGGGATAAGTCGGAAGGGCAAGAAATAGGAATTTAATCTCACTAGTATTCTCTATTTGTACTCCCAGTGCAAAGACGTAACAAACTTCCCGTGCGTCAGGAAACTCACTGACACAATAAAGCAACAACACATTAAGTGTTTAAATCTCCAGGGCAACAGACATGGTGATGGATGACTCATACACTACTAGTCAGCTCTTGAGTAATCAAGTGAATAAACTTTATAAGGTGATAGTGGCTATATTCTTCATAAGAAGCTCTTACACCCGCAATTGACTTGATGACATCTAAGATCAAGAGCTTAAGGGTTTCTTGAATGTAATCTGTATCATCCCAGAGTTTCAGTGTGCCACCTCTGATTGCTGTCCCCTGCACATTTCATTGGTTATTCATGATCAAAAAACACACCACACCACGCTAAAGGTCTGCAGAAGCCTGTTCTGCAGCAGCTTTGTTGTGTTTTACAGATCCTTCCCCCTTAGCAGCAGTACTGCTGTGGCATCCATGGTCATCTGAAGGCACAGAACAACATTCTGTCATCTGCATGACCAAGTGTGTATACCTACTACTGTACCCCTCATTTGGTTATCATTTGACCTCCATTACTTCTTCCAATATTTGAAAAATGTTTCTGACAAGGTGGTCCCTCATTTGATGTAATTTACTGCAATCTCTTGTGTACTTTGCGTGCTTTTAGTCTGTTTTACAGAGTATGAAAACAAATCTCATTTCCTCAAGTTTAAACCAACCAAACCCAAGAGAAGGCTTGTTTTATTTTACTGATAATCCCTGTTAGTTCTTTAGAAGCATGAATCCCAAGGCTGCTGCATTGGAAGGCCAGAAAAGATGATTCCCTTTGACCACATCACTTACCTGGTCTCTATTAACCTACTACTATATCCCAAGAACTGTCAGTTTGAAGAATTCTTTGAAATGGCTCAATCTATTTTCCACAATTGTTTTCACTTGTCACACCACAGTCATCAACAACCTTAAGTAACCCAGACTAAATTCCAGGAACTGGATTTTTTTTAAATGTATGAAATTTCCCCTTAACTTCTTGCCTTAAGTTCAAATGATACTTCCTTACACACATACAGACACAAGTATATATATACGTTTATGTGTTACCAACACATTGCTTGGGATTTAGTAAATTCATAAATAAGATATCATCTAAAGAAAAGAACTGTTCTTAAGAATTATGGCCAATGTAAATGTGAAAACAGGAATGGTTCCTCCTCCAGGATGCCTTAAAAAAAGGCTGTGGACCTTATTGATTGTTTGGGATGAATTTTAACGTAACTCAGAGGGCTGTGAAATTGTTTAAAGCTTTCTCTTTACCTAGCAAGGATAATCTTAAAGAGTAATAACGTGCCTCCATAGCCTTTTTTTGCTTCGCCTAACAGTATATTCGAATCCTCTATCATTTACAGAGATGTTCAGATACTCAGGACATAAAGGGTTTTTCTTGCTGTAGAATCAGTGAACACTAATTTACAGAAAGCAGAGAATTTGCCTAAGGTTTTGTGTCTCATAGTGGAAAATCACCCATAATTTGGGTTTTAAAATATGAGATAAATTAAGGGATATCAAGCTCTAGCATTGAACTCCTGGGATGGATCTGACTTAATTTAGACAGTATGGTTATGAATGCAGGGAAACTTTTAGCTTCCTGAACTTTCAGTTGTTTTTCTCTATTAAAAAAACCAAAAGGAAATATAAGTTAAATGGCAAGAAATAAGAGTTCTGGTCCAAGGCACTGTTTAAAAAATATTCAGATACCAAATGACTGTTGGAGGTACATAACCCTTTATAAAAACAGGTGTGAATCTACAGTTCTTAGAAGTCCAGGCTTTTTTGTTACTAATATATCATGACCTTGCCCGCACAATATTTTTACAGGCACTATCATTAATCATTAGTACTATTAGAGATCAAACACAATATAAGTAAATTAATCTCAATTTACTAAAACATTAACATACCAACAGCTACCAACTTTGTTAAATCATAGCACTTTGACAAAATGACTAAAACTCAGGACCAGTATAACAAACAATGTAACTGAAGTTTAAATGTATTTCTCCACATTTCTTTTTTGAAAAAACGAAACAAGTTATTGGCTTTACCATGGTGACATTTTATTTTGTGATTAATTTAAAAAAAAACATTGTAAAAACTATAAACTCATTTTAATTTGACAAGCATTTGGTAATTAATTTTCAAACAATGCTATGGGAATCTAAGAAGCACTCTTCATTTGACATGTATTTTATAATTTATTTTAAAACAATGCCGCACAAATCTGCAAAGGCATTATTCATTTGAGAGTTCATTAATTATGCAAATGAGTTGCAATTAACAAATCTGTTCTGAGGATGGCATTTGCATAATAATGAACTTCATGTTTGTGACATTATTTAATAAGGTACCTTTGTGCATTTTTAAACAAAACACCCTTGTGAATAATTTGGATAAAAATGGACAACCAGTCAGTAACATTAAAAACCAAAATACTACCAAGAGCAACCTCACTAAAATAAATCATATTGCCTAAGCTCTCTGTAATAAAAAGGTATGTAAAAGCTGATTCTTTTATTAGCCTCTCCCTTCCAAAAAAGACTTTTTCATTTGTGGTGTTTTCAAAATGGTGCTAAGGAATAGCATTGAGACAGAACTGGTATTTATCAAGACAGCTGGAAATAAACAAATGAATGCAAATACCTATTTGGCTTTGCTGCTCTGTGACATAGATTGAGACTCTGCAATGATGGATCTTATTGCAATCTTATATGCAGCATGTGAGCCAGAAGCCTAGAGATGATCTTTTGCTGGTTGTATGATTAGCAAATGGCAGCAGCATCAAAAAGATGATTTGAGCTAAATGTTCTTTCAAAAGCAGAATGGCTGAGTAAAGGCCTTTTGTTTACACCACTGCAGCAGTGACTTACAGCTCACTGCAGCCAGGGATCTGAATTCCCACACATCCCATGCAGAGCTTTGAGCAGCAAAGTTTTTAGGGCAATGCAGACCTGCATGGTAACTGAAGGCAAGATTCTAAGTGTGAAGAAAATGGACTTCAGTCAATCATGAAGTCTTTGTGGCACCAATATTTGTGTTTAGCCCAATACAGTGTTGCTTGGCAACGCTCTGGCAGAGTCTTGTTCCTCTGATGGAGGCAGCGAATCAGTGATGCAACTGATAAATACACAGTGGCACCTTCTAGGTGTATTGCCTGAAAGCTCAGAAGGCTGGAAATCCTTAGACAGGGCTTGGATCATTCCCTAGTGCCAGTGACTCTCCTCTGGCATCTCTTATATTTATTATTCTGCCATCTGTCACTGATGAGGAAGTATTGTGCAGCATAGCTGTGTGTGAATTCTCCAGGACTCAGTCAAGTGCTTTGAAATGCACGTGACAGCAGCTTCTATCTGAGAAGGTATATGCAATAAAGGCAGGCAAAACCAGCATAAATATACATAGAAAAAAATGAAAGAAATGCCTGTGAAAGTTACATCTCCAAAATCTACAGTGCTTGAAAAAAAACCTTAATTGGATAATTTTGGCAGAATTACTTAAATTACTTAGATTAGAATTACTTAAAAGTAATGAGCAGGAGGGGAAAAAGGAGAGAGTATGAGAAACTTTTTCATTAAAAGATTTGATTGGTGTTATGTTCTTATTCATATTTATACTCAGGGAAGTCCAAGATAATGATTTTATTAACATTAGCATTTACAATGGTGCCAAGGAATTTCAGTTGAGAATTACACTGCTTGTGTCAGACAGGGTATGGGAACTTCCCATCTAGGAGAACTTACAGTTCCCTAGAGAGAGGATTTGGGTAGGAGGGGATAAAACAGATAAAATGGTGACATTTTGAGCTATCATATTTATACCACAACATTTTTTGTACCTTTATAAAGCTCAAAGAGATGGGCTTTTGTTTGGAGACCAAAAAGAGTATGAAGATGGGAAGCAAGAGAAAGGGAGTGTGAACGGAAAGGTGAGGCAGAATAAAGTGGTGGTATCAAAGGGTTTGGAAAGGTACTCACTTCTCATCGGAGAACAGGACATTCAAAAAATAGGAGGACTCCAAAAAATACTACCAATCACTAATTTATGCTTAACCTTTGGCAATCTAGCCCTTAAACTCCATTCTAAGTGGTATTTTACTCAAAAGAGCTCATCATAGAAAAGCTAAACACATCTTACCTAAACACTTGAACACTACCCCAACACTTCCAGCCACATCTTTTAGGCATCCTACAGCCTACATACATCCTTGCACACGTACTTGATAAGTGTGCAAAAGTCATTCTTGGCAATACCTGGAGAAGGAACTGGCTGTAGCTGTTCCCCATTAGCTCCTTCCACATGGCCATTAGCCTATGTCAACAGCAACTTTTAGGGTTTTTGTTGAGTTTTGTTGGATTCTTTTTCTTTTTTTCCTTTAAATAAGAGGCCCAATTTCTATGGTCTGGCATCTACAAAGAACCTATGTATTAAAACTTCATTCCAGGAGGGATTAGAGGAAAGATTTTGCATCTCTGCCTGTTCCATTGGGGTGTTGCAGTGATGCCAGTCATCAAGGCAGCCCCAGATGGTATGGAAGAGAGATCATGCTACCTGTTTTGTGTGACCAATTGAACAGGAGTTATCCCTTAGTACAAAATTAGTAGGGGAGGAAGTTCTAACAAGGATCAAATGTCTGTTATTTTACATTATGCATGAATAGGTGATGGTGTGAAAAGAAAAAACTAGAGATACAGTTATTAGATCATAAAATGATCACTCCTGAGGAGTGGCCATGTCACCTTGTTGCTGCCTTTTCCTCTTCTATTTACAATATTTGTTTTAATTGCCAGCTCCACTGCTCATATTTCTTCTGAGCATCCTTCTCAGGGTGCCCAGCCATGCAATGATGTCTCAGAAGTGTTTGGAATGCTGCTGGTGTTCCTATCTTCCCTCAAAGCACACAGAGGCTGCTGTTTCCTTCAAGCCTGTCCCACTGCTTCAGCTCCAGTCTACTTCTATTCACAGATTTTAAATGATTTTGATAATCTTCTCCTTTGTGATCCCACTGCCAGGAACTGACCCCTCACTGGAATTAATCTATGATGCTTTACGTGGACAATTTACAAATGCTACCTGGTAGCTTCTTGGTCTTTGTGTCTTTCCCTGCTTCTTACTTCCTGACAGCTTTAACACAGTTTTTGGGTACCCTTTTAGTCAGCCAGTTATGTGCCGTTTCCTTCAGTATAAAAGGGCAAGTGTTGACTTTCAGGAACTTTCTGACAGTATTAATTATTTTTTAGAAAATGGTTGTATCAATCAAATAATTTACTTGTCAAATCAGCATTTAGTGCAGTTTTCTCTCTGATTTCAGATAACTCTTCAGGTGGGATTTGCACTTGTTATTGAGATGATAAGCAGAGCATTGCTATATTAACACAGCATAAGTGAACCATCTTTGGACAGTTTAACACATTCACAGATGTCTTGGTTCATAAAACAGCTGGGAAGCCTTTACTGTGCTACATAAATTTGAGATACTATTTCTAGTATTAAATAAACACCAAGGATCCTCTCCCTCCTTTGTCTTTTGAACTCTCATTAACTTTTGTTCTTATAATTTTGCCACGCAGAGTTAAAACGGTCTTACATGTAGACTCATCTATTTGTATTGATCATCCTAAAAAAACTGCCTTCACAAAACACTTATATGTCTTTTTATCTTACTTGCTTTTATCAACGCAATTTTTGCAGGTAACTCAATCTATAACTATATAATTAACTAGAATTCAGTAGCCATGATATGATTCTTGGTATGTGACACTTCTATTTTTTGTTTTAACCAAGTAAAGTTTTAGTTCTTTGTAAAAGAAATAGAATCTATTCCAAGATCAATGTAAAAAGTAGATTTATCATTAAAATACTATAGCACTATTGGATGAAGTAGTGAGGTTTTAATATTTTCTCAAGATGAAAGTAAAACTAGATATGAAGGTCAGATTTCTGAAATTTTTAATAAATGTGATTCTTCTTCACATATTTAGAAAGTATTTCTTAAAATTAATTTGTAGACAAAAGGCACTAACATGCAATCAGATCATGTAATAATTCATTAATTCATGTAAAATAATTAATAACTCAGCAATTGTTGTAAGAAAATAATGTATTAGCTCTAGTCAGTTCATGTTCAATTTTCTTTCATATGATCCAAACTCTGGATAAGTCCAGAAGCTCCTGGGACAATTTGTATTTCCTAAAATCTCTTTAGATGAAAACATGACAGGAATAACCAGTTGATACAATATTGAAAATAACTGGGAGATTAAAAGGATGATCTCAACATCCAAGAATACCAATGTTAATAATTTGCTCCTATTTCATAGCATTTATTGTTTTCTGTTTTATGTGTCTCTACAGAAACTTTATTGTTAGTTCTCAATGTCTTGGAAGCTTGATTAACGGAGAATGGGTATTTTTGCAACGGCCACTGACATGAAAATCTGCAGTGAAAGACTGATGTTCTGAATACATGCCCTGCTCTGGAGGTTCTTAGTTCTGCAGATTCTCAGGAACACTTTACTTGGAAAAGGTTTGCAGAACTGGGCTGACAGAGGTTTCAGTTATACATTCTGGCTAGATCTTTAAAATATATAAAAGTATATAGAACTGCCCAAAGGGAACAGACAACTGCAGTGTTAGATCTCACAAAACAAACCAAAACTATTTTATGAAGACAGCCTATATACACTATTAAAAATACAGGTGGCGTTCTTCAATGGGTACTCAGCTGCAGATGTGCACAGTGGTTTTGGTGTTTCCTTACTGCCCATAAATGGGATTAGTGAGAACTGTATTAGCACTGAATATTAATACAGATGGGCATAGCCTATGCTACAATAAAAAATGCCACACTTCCATAAATTCCATAACATTGTTATTAGTAGCTACATCCTGTCTACTGTGATGATAATATTGCGGGGGAGGGTGAGAATACTGAGGTTTTAAGGAAGCTGTTGTGGAAACAAAGGCCATGCTTTCTGTAAGCTGCTGGGGAGAGGGAACTGAAAGGTTAAAGCCGCAGCTCTATAATGAGTTGACCATTTAACTGTAGCCTCTGGCATATTTCTACTGTGTTTCACTCCCAGCTATTGACCTTTATGCTGTTAGATCGTGGGATTTCCTAGTTGTCCTATCTTTAACAGCCCTGCAAAGACCAGTCAGGAGTTTAGTACCAGAAAGTACTGTGAACTGATTTTGTAAATAGCTGCTTACTAGCTAGCAGTGCCCCAAATTTGAGGAAGTGATGCTTATGAAGTATAAGATAAAACTAACTAATTTTTACCTTCTATAGATGAAGAGATCCTTTTCACTGGTTTGTGCTATCCTCTTATTTGTCCTGAGATTGAAAGACCAATTCCCCTAGAATAACTGAAATCTATTTTGTACTGCTTTCCCACTATGAACTGCCAATTGACACTTTCAAAGATTTAAAAGCAATAGATTGACTAAAATAATTGAAAAGCCTTTGTTTTTCTCTTATGTATTTCCTAACTCATAGCTATTTCAAATGCTTGCTGCTATAAAGTGAATGTATACCAGAGAGTACAATGAATCTTACTGGTGACTATGTATGTCTGTATAAGGCCCTGTTCAATCTCACTAGCTCTTTCAGTGAGATTTGGAAATCTCTTCTGTACAGTCATTTGTTTCCCATGGTGATCCCTTTGAAAGCTAAACATAGGAGGAAGAAAGCAACCTTGGCCACATCCCATTTTTGACCTCTTTAAAATTCCTACATGCCCACTTGCTGTAGCACCAGGAGATGGTATTTTTGACCAAGCTGCATATAACCATGAGCTGAATAATTGACAAGGAAAGAAACAAACATTGTGCTGTGTATTTGTGAAAGGACATACAGACACTGAATGCAGGAGGAGTAAGGCCAGCAGCTGCAGTGGTCCTGCTGTGTGGCCAGATAATTTTCCTGTGGTATTCTGTAAATGTCTGTAACAACCCATTCACAATTAGCCTTCGAATCAGTGGAAAATTCTTACAAACATGAACGTTCAGAGAGAGAGAGATTGTCTGATTTAAAGTACATCCTTAATCTAATTTAATGTCCAGCTGTAATGTTCTCTGGTGTTTCCAGCAGTTTCTCTTGAGTTATAGCTTTCTCATTTAGTTTGGTATCAGATTTTTTCTACTCACTTAACCACCACACTGTATTTTGTTCAACACATCCTGAGTTTAAGAGAGATTCCTCCTGCACAGATTGAGTTTGACTCTTCAGCATTGCATAAATGATCTGCTGTGGTGTACAGTGACTGTTTTCACTGGATCCTGCCAGAGTTTCTTTGTGGCACAGAGGAGGTAGCAGAAGGAAATATCCCCTTCCTTTGTACTCACAATCTGTTCTTGCCAGCACAAATCCGTAATTACATAAGCTTGACTGTGGGCAATAGTTACATGGGAAAAATAAATTCACTGACCTTCTTAGTAAACGTTGGGTAATTTCAAGTACAAAAACTTGTCATCAGACCTGCTCACTTGCAGAGTGTGTTATTCCCTCTTGTATTTCCATCACCATCTTCACATCTCTAGTTGTATCAGTGTCGTTGTTTTTATGACTCACATAACATTTATCTTCCCTATATATCTCTTTTTTCCCTACTCTTCTCCGTCTCTCATAATTCCTTTCTAATTTAACCATCCTCATTCTCCTTTC
This sequence comes from Ifrita kowaldi, assembly GCA_013398055.1. NCBI lineage: Eukaryota > Metazoa > Chordata > Aves > Passeriformes > Cinclosomatidae > Ifrita > Ifrita kowaldi. The sequence continues at coordinate 361,391 of VZRS01011582.1, read as the reverse complement.
TGCTTAGGACCATTACACTTGTGTAACCGTTAAGAGCTCATTTGAAACTTGTCTTATCCAACTGGACAGTGCTCCTAGAGGCTGTATAAATTTCTGTTTTGATTGCAGTCGCTTAAGCTGACCTGTAAAATATCTATTGCTGTCCTTTCTGCCAGTTGCATTCTTGTTTATCTCTTCAGGTATGCAAGACAGATAGGGCATTATCTCTTGAAGATAAATAGGGCAAGGAATTTTCTAGGTCAGAATAGGTGCTCTGAACACACCATATGTGAAGAGCCTCTCGTTTTTTTTCTCAAAACATGAGAAAACAGTGAGTAAGGAAAACCCTGTGTAATAGATGCATATAAGGTAATTAGATTTTGCCTTTAACTTGAATACAGTTCTATTTGGTTAGTAGTAAAAAACAGAAAAAAGATTGTTTAAGAGGCTTAACTACAACTGAAATTAAGCACCTTTCTGGATTTTATAAATTCTACACATTGAGACACCAGAAGGAGGAGGGCTTTTAATCTTGTTTCCATTCTTTATTAAGATGCTTTGTGTAATTAGTTGCATTTCTATTGGAATAAATGGTAATTTGGAATTCATCCAAATTGAAAACCTAAATGAAAAAGGAGCATTAGTGCTGGGTTGCATGCTAAAAGAGGTAAACTTCTCTAGGGCAGATCTGTTCATGCAACTTGGCCCTGCTTAAATAAAATCTATAGAATCCATGTGGAATTTAAGAGGGAATGTAGCACATAGGATGGATGGGAATGCAAAAGAAAACAGATTTTCAGCCAGAAGGGCAATTCACTTATAGTTAAATGAAAACCCCCTAAAACCAGAAAGAATTATCTATGCTATGTAGAAATTTGGTTTTGAAATTAAAAAAAACCCAACCCTATACATAAATGCAAAAATATGACTGCGTGTTTTACATTTTTGAATTGAGTGTGTTTCAGCAGTGACTGATACAAGTTGCCAAATGAAACTATGCTGTATTCAGGTGACAGGATTATAAAAGTACTCTTGATGCTGCTGTAGGGTATACTGTGTCACTGCTTCCAATTATAAATTCCACTTTGCAGCTGGCTTTGTGTTGCCTTTAAAATATTTGAAAGGCATAAAATTTTCACCTATTTATTCAGGCACTTAATATTTTGCTGCCTTTTTTTTTTTTTCAGCTAATGATTTAAAGACATTAATCTGTGACGCACTCTTACTGCTTTGGGGAAAATGGCAAATTTTTGTTTAGGGAAGTTGTTACTGATAATGCACATTACCTTTCTGGGGATAAATATTTCATAAGGAGTTTTAGTGCACAGACTTGGGTACATGAACAACAAGCACACAGCACATGATGGACTGGAAAGCCTCTGAAAGAGCTGTCATAGTCCATTTCGTCAATCGAAGAGCTGGAGTGTGCTTGAATAAACTTAAAAATTCTTGGTGTTAGTTCTGGTAACGTTTTGTTTGTGGTGTGAAGAATCCAGCTAAGGAAGGCAGAGATTATATAGTCTTGATCAGAAATAGCTTACTGGTCAGTACTGGTTGTCATAATATGCCACAGAAATCATGAACTGTTCATTTGGCTTTTGATGCCTAATACTCTCCTTAAAGCCAGGGTAACTGGCATTTAGAACATGACACATGATGGTTTACATGACAGACCCAAGAGGTCTCTAACTGCATATGGACTTAATTGTTCAAATGTTTATATTACAGCTAAAAAGACAAGGTGAAATACCTAAAGTGACATAAATTTCTCTTTATAAGGAGAGATGGAGGAAACATCTTTCTGTGCTGTTAGAAACCTGAGTTTCTTCCATGGAAGCCATATTTTCCTTTCTTTATTGTTTTAAGGAAGCACTTTTCCTGTGTTTGATAGTAACAGTAAAGGTACAGATTCTTTGTGTTACAGCTCCACAGGTTTTTTTCAAGTTGATTGATCTAATAAGAGTTTTCTATCACCAAATTCTATAGGCAGACTACAGATCCCTTTTCTACTCATGCACCAGATTTGAAAAGTTTCCTTCCTTCCATGCATACGTAAAGGAATCAGCTACAATTTACCTGTAAACTGAGTCAAGTCACAAATTTACAGGGTCTTCTAGGAGATGTATAAATTGGAGGCTCACCATTCAAGTTCCCCACTTAATTTCACTTCTTTGAAAAAGGACATAAGGTCTACAGTGCTTAGTGATCTATAAGGTTTTTTTTTTTTCCAGAAATAAAATGGAGACTAATGCATTTTCCTTTGTGGCTGCAAAATGTCACTTACAAGAAATAAGACAGTGAGGCAGGCAACTTCATGCTCTGCTCCTTGAACTTTTGAGATGAATAGTTGGGTATATTGCTATTTAGAGGCTCATTGCAATAATCCAATCTGGTTGTGATAAAGGAGCAGCACAGTTTGAGAGAGAGATAGCTCTAAAAGAAAATCTACATTTTCTTATAACAAGAATTCTAGCTAGCATTGGATTGTGGACCTAACTCTGCATTTGTTATCTTGTGATCAGCATTTCTTTGCTGGAAACAACAAAATCAGTGAATCTTGAAAGCCCTTTGGCTATGAATCTTTGTAACAAAAAGATGTAATTCCTACTATCTCCCCCTGTGCCATCGATGTGTTACTTTTCTTAGGATAAATGCATCATCTTCATTTCAAAGTGATCTGTGGTCAAAGTGTTCTCCTATAACCTTAGATTTAGGCTAAACACAAGGGAAATCCAAGCCTACAGTATTATCTGTGTCTATAACGCATCAAACTAAGCGTCACAGCTAGCTATTATCAGTGCAAATTAAAAGACCTACTTCGGGGCAAGAAAGGTCAGAAACAAAAGCTGGGAAGCTCACAGAGGGCCCAACAGCAGATGAACACTTACCCAACTTTTGCTGTCTAGAGAAAAATCAAGTGGTATTTCATACAATTTCTTCAGTGGGTAGCATTGACTAAAATCTCACAGTATAAGTCACAGAAATAAAATCTAAAATATTCTTGAAGATCAGTTTGTCCTGCCCAATCACAAAAGAATAGGCATAGCTAATGAGATCAGTATTCTGATCACTGAACCCAAATCTCTAACTAGGGGAGCCAGGAGATGCTTCGTAAGATCTTTTGTTAGCCTGAGATGATTCAGATATTACCCAGAATGCTGGCCCAAGATGATTAAACAGAAGAGACCATGACAAAATAAGTAACGCAACCTCTGATTACAAAATATTGTGCTCATTTCAACATGAAGTATCCTATGGGAAAATGTGTATGACTTTTTGTGCCTCCATCAGGTATTGGAGGAGGTGGGCAAATTTAGTTTTGAAGGATGCACAAGTGGAGAGTTCATTAGGTCTTTGCAACAAAATATGAATGCATAAATACATGAGCATTACTTTTTTGGTACTTTTGACTGTGTTTGCAGCTGCCAAAATTATGTTCCTGAAAGTAAGTTTCTCTTGTTATGTTTCAGGACTGATCTTTCCAGGACTACCACATAGTACAGCTGTTTTTTCCTGGTTGCCATTACACTTTTTCACATTTCGCATCTGTTCTGAGCATATGTCTAGATTAAGTTTGAGAGCTTTTCCATATACACAACATCCTCATATTCTGAAGATACATAAGTGATGTCTTGCTACTGTCTTTTGACCAATATTTTCAACTTGTGACACGCAGCAACTGCAGAACAAATACAAGACAGTTGTCTACTATCATGGCAACTAAAATTTTGGACTATATTTAAAATCTCCTTTTTAAATGATCCAACTGTAAGCAATTATTTTGATCTAGAATTTCTTTATGAAGCTCTTGTAGCTTAACTTTAAACAAGAATATTTTCATGTGAATAATCATCCCATACAATAATTTTTTTCACAAATATTGCAACAATAAACCTTTCCCATTGCTTCTTTTGCCAATTTCACACTTATTTTTTCTATATGGCTTAGAAATGGAAGATATTTACTTACCCATGGTTTTGAGCACAAACATTTTCTACAAACTTGAACTGACATAGAAGTGCTTTCTATCCTTTTAAAATGTAGCACTGTAATGGCTTTTCTAGGTCTGCTTATGTTTGGAGTCTGAAAATGTTGAATTGTCATTTTGTCAAAGGCATCTGTAGAACAAAATTGGCTACAAATATGTCTTATGTTACAGCAGAGTGAAGCCATGAATCACATGGTAACACATTAGAGTGACTAGTATCAAAGGAATCCATGGGGAATTTAGGAAAAGGTAGTTAAGCAATTAATGAAGATATTTAAAATCCTAATATGGCAGAGACAGCTTTGAAGGCAGCAAGGGATTAATATTTATTTAATAGATCATCAGATTCTGTGCCAAAAAAGAAATGTAACAGGAGCTACCCTACCCTGAATGAAACATGCACAATTTGAAGTATATTTTGTGGCAGCAGTGACATCAGCACATCACACTTTGTCATGATAGCTGAGAAAAATATCTTGCCTTAAAGAAAAAATTACCTTTGCTGCTTTTGACTATTTTGGCTGAAAATTGCTTCAGTGATCCAAGCTCTGTCACAACACATTGACTGCAATCTTCAAAGAGAAAGGAACATATTGCTGCTTAACAGAGGTGACATGGGTCAGTTACATGATTGACAGCAGATAACTGTAACTGCTCTGCAATATTTTATGGGGTTTGATGTGACTATCACCAGCATGTAGGAATGGAACTTTCCAGTTTCCGGAATTGCTGGTCATGTTGGATGGGTAAACTCCATTTAGGCCAAATCTTACTTCTGAGCAGAAGTCAAACTTCTATGTTTATTATAATGGTTTTCAGAAGTTGTTTACAACTGGCCTTGCCTAGCATAGTCTCCGAGATGCAGAGTGTTAGGAGAGTGAAAGACTGCTGTAAAGTTCCATTATCTCTTTTTGCAGAAAACCTAGAATTCATAAAAAGCTCATCTTCCTTAGCTGTACTGTACTTTTCCAGAACATGGATGTATTGTCATCCTTTGCAGTTAAAGTATTAATGAGGCTGCTGAGGAGGGTCATGAACAAAACTATTAATGTATTTGTTTCTTCAGACACAAGAGGTGGGGTTGCCTGATGTCCCCTGCTCCAGGCAAAAATAAAATGGTGTCTAAAAGCTGGCTTTTCTTTAATCAGTTAAAATAGAAGGTAACTAAGAGGCAACAACCGTTCCCCTGGTCAAAGATCAGGGAGTTTTACATGCAGAAGTACAAGGATGAGAAAAATACAGGCAATATTTACAGTTTTATCAGATACCCATACATGGAGAGGATGAGAGGCTTCAATGAGTGCAGCAGTACAGAGAGACTGAACCTATCCCACAGCTGACATTATTTCTTCTATTATTTTTCAATAAAAATTATACAAGTGTAATACAAAATTCATCTAAAAACATCAGGAGAGCTATTGTTTACGGTTGCTTTTGGCATCACAGAGGACTAAACGGAAATCAGCAGCAAAGAATGGAAAGCTGAGAGTCAACAGTTCTCACTGGACCATCAATCTATGCAATAATGATGAGGCAGACGTGTTTTTTTTTAACTTCTGCTTTGTACCTACCAGGTTTTTTACTCCCACTGATTTCTTTTAGACCTTGACTCTACTATGGCCATTACTTAAATCCTAAGCAACGTTTGTTTTTGACATGTTGATTTAAGGAGAATTTGTCAAGAAACAGTAAATGATGACATTTTATAAGCTGATTTCTACTGTGCATTGCTGACAAAGTAGCTTTGCATGTATCATTCTATTTCAAGTGACAGTCTAAAATTTATTGATAAAGATAATGCATTTATAACAAGGTGAATTTAGTAACTACCACCATATATCTCTTTTAGAATAATATGCTAATGAAAAAGATGCTCTAATAATTAGGGCTTGAGCCTGCTGAATACAACACCTTCCAATTAACACTCCCCAGCTTGAATACTACCATTAACATTAAACAACAAAAACAGAAATGGGTATCAATTCACATAATAGAAACTAATTGATGAAGTTGGAGGGTGTGATTATTTGTGATTACTTTACAGTCATGCACTGAATGTAGGAGAACCCCAGTTAGTAGTTAATCTCTAGCTACCTCTTTGAAGATAATGAAATTGGCTTCCTACTGATGATTATTCATTAACAATTAATTCTTTCTTGGTGATCTGCTTCATTTTCAGCTTCTCACCACAAACATGCAATGGAATAATTACAAGTGGAAATGAAAAAGCAATTAGTGGCAGATAATGCCAACATCTGATTAAAACACAGTAGAACAGATTAGCCATTCGATAACTGCAACTTTGCTGCCTTCAGCAGGGAGATGTAAGTTACCCAGTAATATTACAGTTCAAGCTGCGTTTCCCTTTTATTGCTTCCCTTACATCGTGGTCTGCCATGTTAAATGCTTTCTTTTATTCTTGGGGGCATTGACTTGTTGTAAGTAATTTTTAAAGATTAAGTATTATTTGAGATGATTTGTCATCCTTCATGTTGAGACCCTCTGTCGAGAAAGAAGGAAAAAAGTACTTAAGCCAAGTCATTTAGTGCGCTTACAAGCAAATGTGATTTCTTTTTTTTTTATTTGAGAGAGGATGATTGAAGATTTGCTAGAGTGAAGTGTGTGGAGACAAAGATCTTGGAACTTAGTCTCCCCTCCCCTAGACAGTATTTTCTCTTAAACTAGAGAACACAATAAATATCTTCTGTTGTAGCAGATGGTAGTTGTCTTTACTGTCACAAGCCTAGCTTGTTTTTGAAACATGTAGTATGATGCTGCTGGATCTCTAGATCACCACCTCTGAAATTAATAAATATATACTATGACCTTTTAAAAATTATTTACATCATCCAGTATGTACAATACCATAATTACCAAACACTTGCTTAGCAAGAAATCCAGCAAAACAAATAAATGGTTTCCAAGAAGTCTACAAAGCCGATGGGGGATCTGAGAATCAAAACCAAGAGCTCCTGTTGTGTACACAAACCACAGAAACTGAAAGGCAAAGTCTCAGCCCGGTCTAGAATACTAGGCTGCATTCTTGCATTGCAAAACCTTCAGCATGGCAGGTTCGCAGACCATTCTCTGGACTACGTTTACAAAAGGGTTACTTTTCAAATGCTGATTAAGGAAATGACGCTATAACCTAACAATTTTACAGTTCTGATTTAGGTAAGAGAGTTCATAAACAGGTGAATAAACAGAGCTGACACAATGGGCATGAAGATGTGGCAGGAATTTCATTAACCTCTTGGTCAGAAAATGATCAATAACATGGAACTACAAGTTATTTTTGTTTTCAGTGTAGAGTTAGCATGTTAGTCAGTGTTGTCACGGACTATGGTCTGTTGGATATTTTTCAGAACAAAGAATTAACAGCATTTTAGGAGTTAATGTTGCTTGGTTAATTTGAGCGGCTGAATGTCCTTTTTTCAAAAAAGATAGTTACAGACAATCCATGCGCAGAGATTTCTGTGAGAATGGAAAATTACCTCCAAATATATGGAAAACAGTGTGTTTCATGGTGGGTTTAGGCTTCATTTAATTTTCATTTATTTTTAGGTTTCATTTACATTTGCTCCCAAAGATGCATGATGCAGATGTGCTGAAATATTTGTCACAAACTCATGATTTGCAGGCTGAAAGCTCCTTCTCTGTCCTAAGGACAGTTAGAATATGGTAAGAGGAGAGCTTTTCAGCTACTGTTAGTGTAGCAGGTTCTGTGTTTCCTCTCATTTTATAATTTCCTCTCATTTTTAACAAGTCCTGGCAAAACCTTTGAAAAGGCATGCCTTCTGTCTGCACTTCCCTCTCTCTCCTTTAATTATTTATTCTGTCTTCTCCCTGTAGAAGCTTTATTTCTTGCAATCTCTTTCTAATTTTTTTCAATTTTTTCCTTTGCTTGTCTTATTCCAGATCTTTCCTTCATTATTTCCTATAGCAGGTGAAAGAATACTTTTGTTTATTTTATTTTCAGTAAACGAATTATTAAATAGATGTTTGTCCTGTCCCCATTTTCTATATTTCTAAATTGTCAGTCTGAACTTTTCACATATGTTGTCTCATATTCTGCTGGAGACAATGGTTCTAAATTATTAAAAATTTGCTCAGAGTTTTTAAGGTACCTCTCTCAGATCAGAGATATCATCCTATTACACAACTATTTTCTTATTCTACACCTTTGCTGTGGAAAGTGGTCATCAGCAGGAACAACTTTCACAGCACTGAGCTTTTCTTCTTACCAGTTAGCAGCCACAGCAACACCATCCTATCAGTTACTTTCATCTGTCTGTACTACCCCTATAGAATTAGAATGTTAAATACGTGAGATGAGTTAGAAAGAAGCAGCATAATTCCCTGCAAAACAGCAGTATTTTCAGTCCAGAGAAAGCTTTCATGTTGTCTTCCATTGATGCTAATAGCAAATACTGATCTGAAAAACCCACAGTAAAGCACTCTAACCAAATGTTCTAACCACATATTTGGTGGAGTATGAACTAACCAGACCAATCAGCCAAATGTCTCAGGAGAATAACTACGGGTGTTGCCATAGCACCATGTTTCTCTCACTTGGCAAACTTCTCCTTTTTGAGAAGACTTTCCCTTACAGCTGAAGGAGATAGATATATTCCATATAAAATGTCAGGGGAATCCTGGTGGCATTGCACAGATGTGTGAAGCTCCTTTTTAGCAAAATCTCCATTCAATTATGTAACAATGTCTTGCATTAAGTTTATAAATGCGAAGGTTTTCAGTAAGAAAAAAATAATTTATTTGGATTTTTTTAAATGAGCTTTTTTCTCAGTTGACTTATGTCTTGACACAAAGTTCTGCAGCCAGTGCTCGGAGATATATCAATCACATTCAAATGCAAAAAGAGAAAGAAATTAATAGCTATTTTTGTTGTTTCTACCACCTAGTTTTGACTGGCTGAATTTGTGCTCTGTGTACTAAAACTTTGTCTAACTAACTAACTAACTAACACTGGAAAAGAACTTTCAGGCCAAAATAAAGAAGCTCTTGAATGTTTTATATTTTCACTTAAGATACCAAATATAACATTTGTACCACAGAAGTAAAGCTGTAAGTTAAAAACATACAGCAGTAGTGGCCAGTTCATTTGCAATTGCCTATAAAATAGGAGTCCTGAAATACTAGAGGACATGTCTTGATGCATTATCATATGTTGCATTGGTTTTTTTCTCCTTTCATTTTGGAGTTAGTAATTCTGTCACGGTGACTGCCTGGCCGCCCGGTGGCCTTGGCACGTGACTTGTTTGAGGCGCTTGAGTGGCTGGAGCAAAAACAGAGCCTGAGGCTCAACGGGAGCCTTTTGCTACAGGCTCACAACGAGCAGGCTGCTGATCGCTGTTAGTTGTGACCGGCGGAGACAAAGGACTGAGAGAAGGGGAATCTCCGTTACAGAGCAGAACCTTTATTCTCCAATCAGAGAGACGGCGATAACCAGAGATAACCACGCGTCTGGGGAACGCGCGCCGGGTTTTAAGGGGAAGGAAAAGGGGAGGAGTATACAACTTGGGCCAATAGGGAAGGATTGAAGGGGAGGAACCAGGGTACAAACAACAAATCACAGAGCCACAAGGGAGGGGATAACCTGAACAAACCAATCACAGCTCAAATAGTACAGAATTTTCTGGAAAAGGGGGCTGGTATTAACCCAGGGAGGCAAGGCTTTCGGATCACAGATCCACCTACAGACTGTCCCTCTGAGTGGACTCATCCTCCCATTGGGTGACGAAACTTTGAGGGACAGGAGGCGGATTCCTAGCTGTCCAAGGCACACCCCAACATAATTCAAACTTGTTTTAATGTAGAACATTTACTCATCAGTCCTGTAGTATTTAAGGTATCAGTTAGTTTAATAAGTTAACTAAAAATAATCTTAGTAGTTGGCAAGAATTCAGTCACAGGCCTTTCCAAGTTTCATGAAATGTGATCCTGCATAGATCCTTAACAGCAGCAGAACCACTAAAATGGTGTTTTCAGTACCTATATAGCAAGTCAGTATCAAATTCACAATGAGAAGGCACATTTCCCATATTAGCCTACCACCATAAATCTATTTCTTCTTTATAGAACCAACACAAACAGGGGTAATACAGCACATGTTTTCCCCGTACCAGTTTGTCCCTTATGTGACTGGACATATAATTGGCCTGGTTATCACCATTTGAGTTTCACGGGTTGGGTTGCTGGTCACTTGTAAGATTTATAAACTGTTTCAGACATGAGCCTTTACAGCAAGTATTTATCAGCCACCTTACAGGAAGTATGGTTAAAGAGATGACTGGCTTATTTCTGAATTAGCAGAAACACTATCTGACCTTTCCACTGCCTTGGGCAAGTCAAGATGTCCACCTTGCTACTGAATTGCTCTTGTTTTTCCTAAAAGGTTTTAAAAAGCAAGACCTATAGTTTTTTAAAATTAAAATCTATTTCATGGAGCCATGGGGTAGAAAGTACATGGTGCTGACAAGTCTGTGGTCTTTGTGGAGTACAGGTTTGAGGTCACACAGATGAAACCAGGACTGCTACTTACTTGTGGTAAGCAGTCAAAAGCAAGAGCACCAGCCATAAACATTCAAATATTCAGGAAAACAAGAGGTTTCATTTTTGTTTCACTGACAAAGGATTATCCATTACATTCCCCCAAATAATTTTCTCACTATCCTCAGCCGCTCAGAGATTCTGCAACAAGTAATACCGATACTTGTGTTCTCTCTTGCATCATTATCAGCAGATTTCATCAAGTCTTACAGATGACATGTTTTGGGTCTAGCTCAAAGTCTGTCTCATCTGTAGTTTGTATTATTTTTAGTTTAAGCCGTTCTTATTTTGTGACACTCCCAGCAGTCCATGTTACACTCACTATTTTTCTCCTACTGAGCATGGGGTGACAGATAAGAAAAGCAGAGGCAGACTGTCTGTTCTAGTTAAGTGTTGGTTGCTTTCTTCAGACTTCTTCAGCTTTCTTCAGAGAGCCTTCTCAGTCCGTTGCTGTCACTAAAACATAAGAAGGCATTGACTCCCAGACAGCCCCTTACTTATTGTCTAAAGTCATATTTGACTCTCACCTCCTACTAATTCTTCTCTTTAAATTGTGACTATCATGATCTTCCTCTCCCTATGCCTACTTGAATTGTCAGAACATATCAGTCATCCTTTTGACTTCCCTGCTGACCTTTCCTTCACCTTTATGTTAGATGCAGTCTTTTCTATTTTGACTTCTAATGCCTAAAACTTGAATCACAATTTAAATCTTCTTCAGTACACGTAAGCAGAACAGAGAGAAATTTAGATTATTTAGAGAGAGATGTGGTGAAGACTGGAAATAGCAGAAGAACAAAGCTAAGGATTAACATGCCGCCTTAAAACCACCATGACAAACTACTGGTAACTGCCCCATTACGAATGTTAATCTGAAATGTAAAATACTGTTAGACATTATGGTTAAATTTGCCATTACTATTTCACAGCCTACTGAAACTCCATGGTTCTTTTGCCTTTTCTCACAAGACCTCATCTCTATTTAAGTGATGTATACCTTTTCTTCTATTAAAGATTCACTATAGTTTAAAACTTGGAGATCTAGTCATCAGCACCTGAAATTTGCAACTCCTTAGATTAGTCTTGGAGGGACATTTATGGTTAGTTTAACAAACTTAGATACAAGAAAACAGACGTTGCTTTAAGCCTCAACCTTGTTTCTCATCTGTGAAACTTTGCAGAAATAATGTAATGTTTTTTATATTTCAAGAATTTGAGCTAGACCTTCATGAAAAAAGAACCATGTTTCTGTATCTATTGAGTTGCTAATCGCAAACAATCAAAACCAAACACAAAACCAAGACACAAACCAACCCCACCCTGAAACAAAGATCACAACTCTGCAGCTCCGCAGAAGGGTAGGATGTATGTACATGCGCAAGAGGGGATGTACTGGAACGTTCTGTGGAGCTCCATGTGCTCTACAGAGCCTCTTCTCTGTCCTTCTTCTCTTCCACGTCTTCCAGTGAAGGAGGAATTCCTTCCTTCCACTGTGTAGACACCGCCTCTGCTTTTTTACCATTGGGTTACGCACAGAAAAACATGTTTTTCCCGTTTTCCATTTTTTACTGAATCCTAGCCTGGACTTTTAGGGTAAAGTTTTTGCAGATGCCGGGTGGCAATGGAAATCACAATGGATATTGATGCCTGAAGAGGCCTCCCAGACACAGAGACTGGGCACAATAAGGGAATAAAAGTAGGTATTTATTTGAAAGGCCTTCAAGGGTACACCCTGGGGAGCCAGAGACTATTGCCAAGATGGATCCCAAGATGGATGATAGGTCGCGAGTTCTTCACACTTTTATATGTTTGGTTCATTTGCATATTAGGGTTAATTCTCCTATTAAAGCTTCAGTTTAATGACGTAAATTCCCCAAGCTCACCCTCCCTTCAGAGTTTTTAGTTTACACATTTTGGGCCGAGGATGGTCTGAGTGTCCTTGGAGAGAAGGCCTGGAGAGGCTTTGTTATGTCTAACTAGCATGAGAGAGCAGAAATTAACAGGCTACAGGTTGCACACTAAGCAGTACAGGATTTGAAATATATAAAAGTTAAAACCTAAGGCATCAATACCTCTAGTCAGAAAGGAAGATTGAGATCGATGAAAGTTCTGTGACTGGATATTCAGCCTCATTATTCTCTTGCAAGAGGGAGAGAGAGGGTGTTGTGTTGGGGTCCCAGAGAAACAGAGCAAGTATTCAAAAGTGGGAACAAAGGGTGAAAAAAAAAATTCTTTCAATCATTTTGTCCAGTGTTTCAGGCACTGCTGGCTACCCAAACAGATCTGCTGTATTTTGTTTACCAGCTAACAGCACACAGAGCAATACAGAGTTCAGCAGGATCAAATTTCCTAAATGCATACTTAGTAACACGAAAATGTTCAAAGTCTTGAAAAGACTTTCACAACCTGTGCTGATCCCCACACTGTTCATCAGTCAGTGATAGAGCAAGCTCGTTTAAATGATAAGATGTCAATATCTACATCAGACACTTTGAGCTCTAGTCTTCTGCGGAAATTAGTGTCACACAATCTGTGCCATGCTCCTCTAGGAGCTGTGTAATCCACAGGCAGTAACAAACCAAACTTAACTCCACCCAACCCCCCATCTATCACTCTAATATGCATGCCTATGCAGAAGGTAGCAAAAGGGATGTCTTTGGTTTGCAAACTTCTTGTGGTTAGCACCTACTTACCAAACATTCTTGCAAGTAGTTGCTGTTTACAGATAAGATGGACACAGGTTCTGAACTGCCTTGAAGTTAAATTGAAGGGGAGAAGGATGACATTGAGCTGTTTTCTAGATTTGCTGGTGCAGAGTGAATGACAAGAATGTAATATAACATACTCCTTTCAGAAAATCTGAATTTTCCCAAAAGGCAAAATGTACCTTCTTTTATTGAAATAGTAGAAGTAGGACCATATTGCTCTCTTTTATTTATTTAGTCTGTGGTGGTTGGTATTAGGTAAAATGAGTGCACTGTATTTCCACTGTTATGGCCTACTCAACTTATACTCTGCAGATTCTAACTTTAGAAAAGTAAACACAAAATTCCCTTTCTTAAGAAAGTGCCATCTAGGGTTTTCTAATAAATGATGTGGAATAATTCACGTATTAGCATGTGGGGGTTTTTCCCTTGCCTCTGCACAGAATCTGCAAGTCATGATACAGTAATATGATACAATTTTAATTTACTTATTGACTCAGAAGATTAGGGTGAGGAGTGAAGCAAACACTTCTTACTATACCGAAAATGACATCCAGTTCCTCATTAGAGTATGTATACAATCGATTTGTTCATACATTTGCTGTTTACCCTCAGAAGAAAGTGGTCAATTTTTCCTAAGACTACAGAACAGTCTCAGCTTCCTGACTTCCAACCTATCTCTTTCCCTGGTGTTCAGCTCCTAGATTTGTTACCATTGGATGCTGCTGGACTGTGAGAAGCTCTTCATCAAAACCTAAGGTCTCACACAAAGGAAACATCTCAGCAGCTGACTGAGTCTAAAAAAGGATTGAAAATAAGCCAGAAGAATAACAGGAAGCAGTTCTAAACTCTAAATATTGATCTACTCAAAGCTTACCTTAATTTGCCCTCCATTTACAGTAGACTATGGTACTGTTACCCTCCTAGTGTTTATTTAAAATAATTTTTATAGCCTACAAAAGACTCTTTGGTCATGGTGAGACAGATATTTTTTCAATTTCTACAAGGAAATGTGAGATTTCACAGCTCTTTTATCACATTACAAAAGTCCCCCCATGCTGTGCATCATGATCATGCAGGCACAAGGAAATGAAGCTTACCAGGTTAGCCAAGCACAGCTGAAGAACAGAGTGTACTAAAAATACATGTACAATGCATGTAAAATACTCTTCAGTTACATATGTGCACACAGATATTATGTTGTTTTGCAAGTTGGAAAAGAAAAATCTTTCCACCAAATGAAAATGCTGAAAATGAAATGACAACAGCAGCACATATTGAAGCAAATCATCTAATTAAGATGATTTCATCAACCGTTTTAAAAGACATTTAAAAAGGCAATATAATATTAAGTCACCAGAAGAAATGATTATACTTGCATATACAAGCGCAATAACACTCCAGCTGAAGCAGTCCTTTGAAGCATGAAAACACATGATACTTTCAAAACTGTTTATTTTTTTTATCCAGCTGTGCTTCACATCCTGCCAAGCAAAAGTATACACATTTAAAAATTCTTAAGAACTACAACCCACAACAAGGAGACTACAATTAAAACTAACAGAAGTTGTGCCTGGGTCAAGACCGCAGAGTGAATTCCATGAAGCATGGAGAATAGCTTCATTCAGACAGTGGGAAGAACTGTCAAATGAATTTGTGAACACCAGGAACCTCTTTTTCACCTTCTATTCATTGCTTGGGTAGGCCAAATTCTGTCTCAAAAAAACCTGAATCAAAAGCCAGAATGAGGACACAACCATATGAGTCTGCATTTTAAGTCTGATGTTGATGGAAAATCTAAATCAAAAGACAGAATTTTGTCCTCCTCCCTTAGAATAATGTTAGTATAAACTACCTTCCCTTTTGCTTGTGTTTGCTCTTCCTTTCAGTTATACTGTAGGGTGCAGCATCGGGTTTTTACTGTTCAGTGTCATTCTTACTGTAAAACATGTAGTGTGGGAGAAGTGCATGGGCTGCCTCCTTATCACAACATCATGTATATTCAGCTTCTCCTTTCATTGGGATATATAGCAAGAAACATTCTTGCCTTCATGCCACTTGTTGAATTTTTATTTCCAGCTCTTACCTTCTTTATTTTAAAATGGTTGCTGGAAAATATAGTACATATTAATTTTTAAAAAGTCAAATATATACCTCCACTCTCTTCTTTCTTTTCTCTGTGAGATCCAGGTCATGCTGGACTTCATACTGGGCAGTTTTATTTCTGAAAGGTCTCTGGTTCCTCTTGTTTTTTTGCTTATCTTAATTGCTTCTGTAGCAATGTATCTTTACTACTTCTAAAGCAGTCTGCAAAAGCATAACATGCTTTAGAAGAAAAGAACGAAAATTTTTATTGTAAATGTTACATTAAAGGGTAATATTTCTCAGTGTTCGTTTATTTATTTTTTTTTTAACCATCTTCATGCCTGTTCATCTTTGTTAGTTTTCCTTTTATTTAAATCCTTCTTCCTCAAAGCAGGGCATTACAATCTCATCCTTTTGGCAGAAATCTTTCTATCATTAGTGTCACTCCTAGAGATTTCCAAAGGAGGTTTTTCCCTCTCATCTTGGCCCCAGTGATAGACTACCAGCACAGAAGGGGAGGTTTTTTTCTTTGCAGAGTAGTTAGTCACAGCATGAGCAAGTAAGCAGGCTCTTCCTAACACCCTCCGCAGGCGGTAGCTTACAGGCAGTGCTGCGGAAGAAGAGTGGGGACAGAATAACTTAACTACCTGGGGCAATGAAAGAAGGGCAATGCCTAGTGCAATAAAATAAAGTGGCACTTCAGGAACAGAATTTATTTTTCAAAGATGACATTTTTGACTGTAAAATTCCTCTGTAAGGAGCTCAGCTGAGCTTCACAACAGGTTTGCCACATGGTCAGGGCTCATTTGCATGTTTTGGTATGGATGTTTTCGAGATTGAAATAAAACCGTCTTGAGAAAGTTTATATTTATCCTTCTTCCTTCCTCAGTTTGGCAGTAAATCCATTAACCAGCAGTAAACCTTGATGGGAAAGACACTAAAATGGTGTTGCAACAGTGGATGTTACTTAAAAGTATTACAAATATCAATTGTTTTTAGACGTTACCTCAGCAACAATATGGAGCAAACAAGCAGATTCTGACCATGTTAGTGTCAAGTGAAATGCTTCCTCTTTTACAGATAAATAGTTCATTTGACATTCCCATATACACTGACACTACAGAAAGCTTTTCTTAAGTGTGTGTAGGTAATCACTAGACTCACAAAGACTGGCAAATCTGAAAATGTGCTGCAAACTAGAAAATCTTACAGAGGAAAATTCTCAGAGCAACACCACCATTCTTTTGGTGAGGTGACCAGATTTCTTCAGACAAATCAAACCATAAAGTTGTTATCATTTTCATCATCAGGAACGTTGAACATCCAGTAAACCCTCATAGTGCTGAGAATGACAAGGGTGTTATAACTATTATTAAATACTTGAATTGGTGTTTAAGGCTGCCATTGTTCCAGTCACCATAAAAAAAAGATCACTAAATGTTTTTTTTGTCATTAAAAACCAATGCGTTGATGAAGGGTAGAGATACACTATTTCCTTCAAAAGACATCAGAGGCAAGGAATGCCCACATATTTAAATAGTCTAAATCAATTCATTTGAAACAGTGACATCAAAAGTACCAAATATTTATACCATATGGAGGGAAAGAAATTGTGACCAGGGGCTTGAGCAGGATAGATGTGTTGTGGCAGACTGTCACAGCTGCAGGGCAGAGCTTCTTTTCTGACTAACTGCTCCCTTTCATTTTTCAGTTGATTAATGAAAGCTAGTCTACAGTACAAAAATGTAAGAGTCAGCCACTGTGCCTGCTGTCTATTGTGAGTGGATATTTTGGTGTGTTGGTACACAGCGGTGGTGGATGGCTTCTCACGGAGAGGAAGAACCCTTGTCTAAAACCGATTCTTGGTGGAAGTTGAGATGGGAGTTTCCTAGCTCGGGACTAAAGTTAAACTCTTTCTCTACTACCATAAGAAAGTGTCTTAGCAACATTCCTAGCTGGAGTTAATTTGTTTCAGCAAAGAAAAATTCAGCTGCAACTACTGGAATTGAAATTTTGACAAAATATTGATTTTCAGATAGGCAGCCTTTTTATTTTTTTTTCTCCACAGGGACATTTCAGCCAGGCCCTGTCATTCATATTAAAACTCAAATTTTCATATGACAATCTAATGTTTTCATTCAAAACTTATGTACGTATTTCCTAAAGAATCACACACACCTGCTACAGAAATATTAATTAGTCCTATATCTTCATTAGATATACATTGTTCTGTTAATTTTCATTAGAGTCATTAAGCTGGAGTTTCTGTATGACGCTACTAATCCTTGTTTAAATGGATTGTGAGGTGACATCAGAAAAATTAAACTCATTAAAATTACTAAAATCTTTGATTTATAAGCATATTTCTCACACAAAGTAGCCAAAAAACCTCCAGATTGTCTCATTGCCACTTGATATATGCCACCTTTGTATAGATTTGAATAACCCAGCAAAGCAGAACAGTTACAGCGTAACTTTTAGTGCTGGTCTGAAAGCCAAGAGGGTGAGAACTTGTACACTGTGCTCAGTCTTTCACAGGTGTCTTCAAAGAGTGACGTTTCATAGACCTTTGATTATATTTCAGCTTGATCACAGGGTAGGTCTGCCCATGAATTTACAGCCAGACGTAGGAATGTCCTCATTAATTGTGAAATCTCCCTGACTGGCTTGGGCAGTAGTTGGGCAGTGTCTTTGGGGGCTCCTACAGCACTCAGAGTTTATGCTCCATTGAAAACCTGAAGCTAAGCACAAAATAACGGCAAGATGTTAGAAGAAGACAAGCTATTCTGAAAAGTGGAGAGATAATGTGCTAAACCTCCTTTTTCATTTAGTGTTGAAGGAGGTGTTTGTAGTCTGCAGTGAAAAGAGTTTTGGGGTTCTGTGCACATTTAGTAATGTTTTTACTCTGTATGAACATATGTCAATCAAAGCCCTATATATTTGTTGCAGAAGTGGTAGAAAGATATAAGCCCTGCAATTTCCTCTCTTAAAGAGCTGGCATTTGTGTGGTTTTGTCTGATGGAGGCACTTGAATGGGGTCAGTCTGCTGATAAGGTGCTCGAGGCAGTGCTGCAAAGGTCAAAAGAAAGTCTGTTTTCCTTTGCGCTCACATATGTGTGAAGCTAGTTCCCATATACTGTGCTGTAAAAGTATTTTTGACATCTTTCACCCAGAACTAAGAAGCCGTGTTTTCTGTTTGCACTGTGTGTGTAAGATTACAAGAAGGTAAGCTTTGCTTTCACTGTTAGCCAACCCTAGATGTGCTGTGGTTAACACCATGCCACACCTCAGCCAAAAGGTGTTGTTATAACAGGCAGACTGTTTTGGCATGGGCTCGTGATTTGCTTCCAGTTGCTTGCAACTCTGGCCGCATATACATGATCTGAAAAACTGCAGCAAATAGGTGACGAAGAAAATGTTGCAAAGGTCATCCACAACTGCAGGGTAAATGAGCTGTAAGACATGTATGCCATGCCCCAAGATGCTGGCACACTCAGGCCTTCTCACAGCCCTCAGGAGCTACTGCATCTCTTGTCCAACTCACTGGCAAAATCAACTGCATAGCCTGGTTCCTGTGGAGCTTTCCTTAAAAGAGACAATTCTGGGACTGGAGATGCAGAATTAAAAAAACCAAGCCAATCTGCATCACATATTTAAGACAATGTATCCGAACTTGATTTGCAAATTTGACATTTTTCTCACTCATTCCTCTTCTACCTATCCCTTCTGGCTCAAATAAACCCATAAGCTGTGGAGCAAAAAACTGTGTGTCAATAGCCAGCTGGCCATCCTGAGCACTCTAGGACCTGATGTGGGGTGACAGATGTGAGAGGCAGGGAAGAGATGCTGACCCTTTTTGCAGTCTCTTTGGCTTTCACAGAGGTAGTAGGTACTTCAGCAGTGGAGCTTTAGAAGACTCAGGATTAGAACTGGCTGAATAAAGAGCAAAGGTTCAAAATCTTGCCTAACATCACACAAATTAACCACGTCCTTCACCTTGGAACTGCAAGACTTTTCATAAAATTTACATAAATATCAGTAGAAAGTCTACTTCAGGTTGAATTTCACAGTACATGATCGAGTTCTCATCTATGTAGATTAAAAGAAATACTATTCCTCAAACTATACTGTTACCAAACTGAATGAAGCACCTTCATTTACCAGTTTTTGGACAACAGCAAGTGGACAGTAGTCTTTAAGCCTTAAGATCTCATAAATTTCCCATAAACTTTCCATCTGATTTAGATCCATTCTCTGCCTTTGTAGTTTGACACATTAAAACTCAAAACATTCTCACTAAAATTCTGACATGAAAGTGATGCCTGGCAAATTTGCTTATTGTGGAAGAAGTAAAATTTGAAATAAAAAAAATTCTGTGGAATTCACCTGGAAATGAAATTATATTCCCCAGGTGTAAAATCAAGAACACACTTCATTTATTTCATTGTCTCTATCACAAGAAATACATAGCAACAAAACAAACCAACCTGTGCTTCTGTAATGCTCAAGGAAAAACAATTTCATCAAATACAAACTTTTTCAAAACAAGTAACTCTACAAAATATACACCTCCCCCTAGTGAGAATATGGGAGAAGAAAGTGAACTGAGAGATGTTATACACATGGTCAAATGTTTTCCTACAAGTGACTTCCAAGGTGATCACTGAAGAATCTATACAAAATATGGTTTTGGTATCCACACTGTACTTTTGGAAAGCATCTGTTTAATAGGTTTAAGTAGTGAATAAGTTTGCATAAACGATATGATGAAAAGTGGGTAAAATAATCTAATAATTGAAAAATTACCCATTTAGCAACTGGTTACACTTAAAATTCTTGTTAAATCCTCCTAGCCTATATGGCTGCATAACAGTCTAATACAAAGGATACCTACTGCAAGTTAAAATCATCTTCATAATGTTGAGCACAACTTAGTTCAGGGAATTCAAACACATGAGAAAAATATTAATCAAAACCAGTTTAAATAATGCTCAGACTCAAAAGCGCAAGCTGCTTTGTTAAAATTGAAAAACTTCAAATGCACACAGAACCTGGTGTATCTTCCTTGAGTTTCAGTGGGTGAGTAATTTCACTTTACCACAACTGCCCTGAAAGCGGAAGATCACAATCTTGCTCTTTACAATGCCATGGTAATTTAAACTGATCCTGCCACAACAAATTAGCACTATTGAGAAGAGCTGCTAAACAGCTGCAGACCTTAAATTAACTGATTAATTTTTAGGAGTATGTGACCTCTCAGTGTGCTTAGACTACAGGAAGAATAGTCTGTCCAGCACTAAAATTAATAGGCACAGTTTTCACCTCAGAAAATATTTCTAGATGTTAATGTTAAAAAGTCCCATTTCTTCAAAGGTATCCCTTTTTTCCTTTTTCAATGAGAACCAAATATCCCATTTCCCTCAGCGCAAATTACCCAATTTGTCTTTGCAATGCCAGTATCAAGGATCTCAATTCAAAGCACTTGAAACACTCTGTACCTACTCAGAAATGCAATTTAAAAATCAGATTAAAAAAGTACTTCAGCCTGAGGCTGGAGATAAGTTCTGCTGTCATAGGACAGAAGTTAACCTTATGGTTATAGTAAATGAAAAGCCATTTCAACAGTGGCCCTGTGCGTTCCAGTGTGCAGCTGCAGAGTGGGAGACCGTCACTGCATGCATGCTCTGCCCTGCAAGGAGAAGAAACTGGGAGTGCTTGCTTTGCTTATTCGTTACGTCACTGCCACAAGGTAGAATCAGATAAGTTTATAGCACAGGGCAGGCACCAAATACTGAGACAGTGACAGCACAGTGTTAGATACAGAAATAAAACTGTGGGTGGTCCTAAACCATTGTGAAAGCCTCACACTGTCTGTTTCTTAGTAAGACATCTCACCTTTGTGTGGCTGAGAAATCCAGCTAACCCTGCTTCACACAGCTGCTTACCAGCAAGTCTTTTTCCTCAACATGAAATTCTGGCTGCTTTCTACATTTGTGTTTCATACGTGCCTCAAGGCACAAACACATTAGATCTGCAGCAGTTGTCCGCAATCTCTTGACTCTCTAAACCCTTTTTCCGTCATTTCAGCTGCCTAGCAGCTCTGATGTGATCGTTCTTGCCAGAATTCCAGGAAAAAAATAGGCAAATTCTAACCTTGATGGCCAGGGAATTTATCCCACCATACCAGGCCAGCCCAGTAGCTGCAGTAGATTGTGAACTAAGGAACTGCTCCTTGTACCTCTTGTGATGTAGTGTTTGGGTGGATATCACACTCCCTCTTATTGTGATCCTTGCTGCAGCTGGCAGCATGATTGCTCAGCATGTTTGGTGAAGTTGCTAGGAAGCTTATGAGTAATTTCCTTTACTGGTATTTAAGGACATTTGCCAGTCTGAGTCCATTCTCTGCCAAATATGGTGTGCACAAAGCTGCCCTAAGCCAGAAGAGCAGCTACCTACAATGCAGACACAACCAGTTTAAATCACCCAGATCAGCAAATTCCCACCTTGACTGGGTTACTGCTTGTATGGGACTGCTTCTAGTTCTGATGATCTGCACACTTAAGGATGCCTAGTCTTTGTTAGCACTATGCTGCGCTGTCAGAAATATCTTGATTCCTTTGTGAGGATTTGAATACCTCCTACTTTCCCATCCAAACCAGAAACAGTTTATCAAATTGACAGTGGGAAAAGGTAGATTTAATTATTTGCATTAATTAAGACGCCAAAGAGCAGTGAGATTTGCATGGTATATACAAAATCAGCTACTGAGAATGTGGTGATGAGGCAATAATTTTTTGCCATACACTTTGAATGGCAAAAAGTAGAAAATATTGGTCTTAACCACTCAACAGTTCTGTGATAATTCCTGTACTACCAGCACATGGAAAAAATGTTTTAAGATTTGTGTATGTACAAAAGCACTGTTTTTTATTGCATTCTATATTTTGAAAGATATTTTTCTTAACATGTATTTACAGTACATTTTGTTTTCAGTGCAGTGCTAAGGCAAAACAAAACAACCTTCTTATCAAGACTTATCAAAAGTTGCTTAGGCTTTCATGGTCTATATTATATAATAATCTCTTTGTTGCCTTTTTGAAGCAGCTTTTTAGGACAATTTAGTCTTTTAATAGTTAGATTTAAAATAAGTAGAGCAGCATTTCCTGGAAGAGGGTGGCACAGAAACCAGTGCAGTGGGATTTCTGTCTTATGCAGTTGAAACACGACAATGTGTATTTTTCTTCAATGCACCACCCAGAGTGTCTTGTATTATATCTTCATTATCAGGTACCTAAACTTCCACAAAATGTCAAAGTCTATACTGCTTTAAGGCTGGATTTTGTTTGCTCACCTTGATGAGATTTTATTCTCATAGGAATTTATCTGGAATTTAATTATTTATGGGAGGGAATATATTAATTTGTTTTCCAAGGAGATATATTACAGACATCAACTGGCTGCCTAGAGATATTTTACAATCATTTCATAATTTTTCTTTTTTTTTGGAGACGTAGTTTCCTTTATTCTCCAGGCCATAATGGTTGCTTCACAATTTATTTTTGTAGGAGGGAAAGTATTTAAGACCTTCCTCCTTGGATGGTAGTGATAAAATTTTTAAATTGTGTGACTTGGTGACTTTTTGGCCCTTAAGATCGATTATGGTCGCAAAAGAGGGATCGAAGTGACGCAGTGCCCTAGGATAAGAGAGGCAGATTTCAGCTGGGGAGCTCTTGGGTTTACCTGGCAGCTGTGGCAGACACAAGCAAAATCCGGTGACGTGCTGCAAAGTGACTGGCTTTTGTAAACTGTTTGCTGAGTCATCTGTCTGCTTCTGTCTGAAAACACAGGAGTTGCACAGGGAAAATGAACCTACAGCACTGCAGTGAAACGCTGTTGACTGCGTTGAGGGAGGGTTCATTTTCCTGCAACTCAACTTTCACAGACAGTGGTAAGATTGACTGTTAGTGACCAACAGCGATATCACTCCTGCTTTGGGGAAACTGAGAGCAGTCTCAGAGAACTGCCAGCAGTTTGTGTCTTAGGGAGAAGCAGTGAAGAATATAACTGTATTACATCCATGTGTGAGTGTTGGGTTCTCCCCATCCCACTGTCTTTGTCTGCCAGGCTCTCACAGGCGGAGTTCACACCTAAAGGCTATGTGTGTGTTTTCCACTCTTCAAACATACAAACAGGAAGAAGCAAGTAATTGCTGAAGACTTTAGTGCAGGAGACAGGGTCTGGGGTCTCGCTCTTTGCACAGTCCATGTGGGGGCTCTCCCCAGCACCTCCCTCCTGCTTGTGAGAACGCTGAGGCTGTGGGTGAGTTGTCCATTTGCAACAGTGGTGTGAAAGATAGGAGCAGACAGGACTGGAAAATACAGCAGTTAGCAAGAAGGAGGTAACATCCCATCAGGTTTCCAACTGCTGATTCTACCCATCCCAGCTAGACGAATCAAGTAACCTCTGAAGTTAAAAACCTCTGAGTTATCCCATGAGCTGTCAACCCCTTCTGAATACACTATGCTATTTAAATTTAAGTGTGAGCTATAGAATATCTCATGAAGTTAAAAGTACTGTTTTAATAATGGAGGGGAAATTTTAGGATTTTTGGCAGGGGATATTGTTTGGAGGTTTTTATTTTCAAAATCTGTTTTGGAAAAAAGATTGGCCCAGAAACCAAAGTTTTCAAATTTGGTAGTATCTAAGCTAACCATGTAAGTGTCATCACAGGGAAGTCTTGTGTACTTAAAGCTAAGTGTGTGCAATGGTCTGTCTGGCTACTACATTGAATCATTCTCTTAAAGTTATTTAACTAGCAAGGCTTTACAGTGAAAATCTTCTGTGACAATTAACCCCAAGAAGATTCCCACCCCACTGCCACTTTATTTCCCCACAGCTGTAGCAAATGTTTCGTGCTATTTATTCTCAGGAGGCTTGTTCTTCCATCCTCTCCACAGCAGGAGCCTTATGTCAAACTTTTTTAGGTGCTATTCTTGGTGTCACCTGTCCAGTGATTCAGAAATAGATCTCAGTGCAAGTTTGTAGGACCTTTTTTTTTACTGTGATTTCTGGAAACAATTTTTCCTAGGAAAGAGTTGGTGTGAACACATATCCCATTCAAGAATTTCTCAACCGAGATTCAGATTGCTCAACTACCATCTCACCATTTCTGAAATATCTCAAGTTTTCATTTTAAAGTGAAATCTTTAAGGCAATTTAATCCCGCCCTCCTCCCATTTCCACTCTTGTCATACAGATTTGTTGTTAATTCAAATGCTGAAAATCTTTTGCTAGGTAAAATGCAGCCTAATCTCGCCATTGCTACTTATAAACTAAAATTCACACATGGAAACCTACTTGGTTTCAAAAAAGACCAGCTTTTTAAACATGGAGATAGTTTGCATAGATAATATACTTATGTAATAAAGATAATTCAATATAAGGGTGATTCTTGTTCTTGCATGTTAAATATCCAGGATTTATCTTTTTTGACTGTGATGAACTTCTTCAGGCTGAAGTACCTGTAGGAAAAATGCACGCAAAAAACTCTTTGTAAAATTTGAAATCCTAAAACGGACAGAAAGTTGATAACTAACAATATATATATATATCTTGGTTTCATAAAGATTTGAGGAGCTGTAAAACCAGATATAAACCCCAATATCCAATATCCATGATGTATTACAGGTTCAGAATTTATAGCTGTGGCCCCAGAAGCACTTTTTGTTAATTCTACTCCAACTTTATCAATAATTCTGTCTGAACTACATGTACAAGTGGAAGATTCTTTGAAGTCTGGAGACAAAATTCAGCCAAATTATCTCTGGGCAAATTTCTGTCAACACAAAGCCCTGTGGAGCTGATTTAAAGTCAATAGGAGCTTTTAATGAACAAGAGAATTGGAGTGGCAGGGGGCACACAGGAGCAGTCTGTGCCACCCTTGTTCCTCACTGCACGTTGTACTATACTGGGTTTATGTAGTGGGCAGGAAGGAAAAGAAACTGATCACAAAGAGCAGCCACCAAAAGGAAGGTTGGCAAAAAAGACCAAGTGAGAAAACTGCTTGTCCAGCCCCTGTTGTGGAGAGCACCATAACACAAGAGCAGAATGCAGGGTTGCCTGCTACACTTTAATATTAACCACTGGTGGATGTTAAACATACCTAAATGAGAGAAATACGTGACCAAGGCAGCTTCACAAAGCTGAAGTGAGAATAAGCAAAACAGTTCACCAACTTCACTGCTAAATACAATGAGTAGAATATTGTAAATGCTGCTGACATATTCAGGCAGGCTGAATGGTAATTACATCTTTGCTTTCTCTGAGCTTCTGTTTGTGTTTCTTTTCTTTCACAATTGAAACTGAGCTAAAAGTGCTGCTGCAGACTGGGAGGACCCTGTGCCCGCAATAGAAGGAGTGATGGTGATACAATAGCCTAGAACTCCTCAAGCAATGATGAGTGCATGTCATAGGCTGGATATAGCAGAGAGACAACTTGATCTATCACACAGTTACCTCTAGGGTAGAAGAACTGAGCTATTTAAAGGGACATAACACTACCCAATGACTAAGGACAAAAAGCAAAGATTATCTACAAAACTGAAATTATGCAGGAACTGTTAGGTGTATAATGGTTTATAATTTCATTCCGCTTCCCCTGAAATCTGTTTGACTATTTCAACATGGGCAGAATTATGTCTGCTGATATTTCTCAATGGAAGTTCGATAAAAGTATGACAGCTAATATCATATTGATAACAAAGAACACTGCAGGAACAGTAGAGATTACAAGCTGTCGAGCTCTTGAAATGGAAAGTTCTACTTACCAGCCCTTGCCGAGAGGCAGCCATGGAGTGTGAGTCCAGTATGCTGAATCACCACAACCTGCTCTGTGTCAGGTTTTTGGGAATTTGCCTATCCAAACACTAATTAGGCCTGACCTCTCCTGATGTCTGAAATCAATCAAGAAGGAAATTAAATGGTACTAGATTATCTATAAGACAACTGTTTAGGCATGCAAATTTGTAGAGGTCTGATGTATCTCAGGAAAAAAAGAATTACTACTTGACTGCTGGCCACTGAAAATTGTAAGTTTTAAAGCTATTATTTGTTGGATGTACTTACAGAATTACCAATAAGCTCAGAGTTGCAGCTGAAAATTCTGTGATGGAGCCTTAATGAAAAAGTTACATCTTTTCTCCAAAGCAGTTGAGTTATTGAAACTAAAACTTCTGCTAGACAGGGTCATTTTCCATGGGTTAGTGAGAGCATGCATTGGTCCAGAACAATCCAAACTCAAGTCTCAAACTGAATCAGAAAAGGATTTCAGCTTGGTATTTTCCCGCAGATACATATGCAATCACTAGTTACTTGCTACATATAGCATTATTTAGCATTCAGAATTGAAAACTTTTTGAGATATCTGTCAACCAATACATCTTTTCAAATTTTTCCTTAAAATCTTTCTTGCAAATTCTATAAAATATCTGAGAGTGGGATGTCAGCTCGTTTCCTGTGCCCCTGGACTGGCACATCGACCAATTCTGTCACTTTGAAAGCAGCCCATTTCCCGTTTTCACAGCAGCCTAGGTTTTGAGTTGGGTTTTTGGATTTGTTTCGGGGGTTCTTTTGGTTGTGGGTGGATATTTTTGTTGTTGCTGTTGGTTTTCTTTGTTGTTGTTGGGGTTTTTTTTTTTCTTTTTTTTCTTTTTTTAATTTGGAGTGCCAAACACTTATCCAGAGCACATTTCTACTCATGTGGTATTCCTCAACTGTTAATTCTGCTATATCTTTGCCTATTCACAACTCATTATATAAGATTAGTAACCTAAATCACATGGCACTGTTCCTACTCTTTGACTGGAAGATGGTGAGTGCCCTACTGGGGCACCAATACCTTATTTGCAAATAAAATAAGTTGTCACTTAGTGAAAAGCCAAACATTTGTGTGGGCAGATGTCCATTAGCACAAATGTTCATGGATTAATCACCAAAAGGGGTGTGAACACTTTTGAATAGAAAAGCGATTGAGAATTCATGCAAACATTTGTGAATAATTTCCCTAGCTTTTCTTTAGCTTGGAGAAGGCCTAATGTTTTGATGTGGGACTCGCTGATTATTTCAGTGCAAAATGGAGTTTAAGAACTGAGACATGAATTCAAGTTTCGCTAAGACATTTACAAGTAAATTTACTTCGCTGTACTTTCAGGTTGTGCTTTCTACCTTATTGATTACAAGCTGAAAGTATTTTACAAAGCAGGGCTGTTCACTGTACTACACTGTAGCAGCTGAGCACAGAAGTCAAGGACCATTTTGGGACATCTTAAACCGATCAAATAATTTCTGTTTTCAAATCAGCATCTCTTTTAAATACTGTATGTTTTAGTGGTATATTCCAATTATTATCTGCAGATGGATGGATCTTGCACAGTGCTTTATAAAGTGATCTCTCCCGTTTTCAGCTACACTTAACATGCTTATCAAGCATGCATTACCTCAAAGACATCATCTGTGTATCATTAAATGCAGCTTTTTAACTGAAGCAGAGATTTCTACCTGTGATTTACGGACTACAGAAAATGTTTCTTATACATGCAGCCTTGTGGAAACAGAGTCCTTACATTTGCAAGACATAAAATATTGCAAAGACCCTGCACATTAAAACTGTTGTGGGAGTTGTTCATTGCTGATTAGATGGCTTGTTACAGGTGGTTCTCTCCCTACTGCAGCCAGAAAATGCTAGAAAGAACTTATCGCAGAGAATTTTAACAAAAGCAGATAAGCAATAAAGCTGATTGCTTGATTGTGGATATCAGATAATGGAGCTTTGGGAAAACTTAGATTTGTGTTAGAGTCTGTGAATCACAGAAAACCATTTACTCGACTCCTCACACTAATATTTTGAAAGGCAGTTTGTGAGTATTAAGTGCTTGATCTTTGAAATAGCAAAGATTTACTTTGAACTAAAGGTACAGAATTAGATATGTGCTTTTAAAGAAAAAATATTGCAGTTATATTTTAAGTACATATCTTACTATGATAACATATCCATTAGTTATAAACACCAGCAGTTGTTCAAGCACAGCTGTTTACAATGATAATATATGACCTGACCTTCATCACAAATCCATGTAACTTAGAGAAGACCTAATACTATGATCACAAAATACTAACAAGAAAAGGAAGCACGAGGTCTGATCAATACCACTTTTGGTATTTTTTACCATATTATTCTCTCTTTCTCTCTCCCCTCTGCCCCCATGATTTTAATAATTGAAAAAAAGAACAGTTTTTTTATACAATCTCTGAACTCTTGTTACATGCTTGTATTTCCCTTGCCCACGATTATCATCAGCATGAACTTACTTAAATTTTCTCAACAACAAAGCACTATTATAACCTGGCAGTGCCCTTTAATAAGATGTCAATTTGTATTTAAGTGTACAAAATCTGATCTTTTTTCTTGGAAAAAAAAAGAAACCTGCTAAAAAAGAGGTAGGAAACCATCAGTGAGAAAAACTAACGTCCTAAAATGCCCTCCTTGGTTTGCATAGTTGAGTTGAACATCTTGGACAGTGATCAGAATCTAGGGAGGACTGCCCTGTGGAGAAAACATAGGGAGCAACTACATGACAAAAACCTTTGTCGATGATGGAAACAAAGAAACAGCCTTTCTGTCACCTGAAGGTGCAGTTTGTGGATAGGAGTGAATGAGAGGGAGAGTGAGATAATGCACACCAGAATTGCCATGTGAGGTGCAACTGCGACAGCTGGCCAAAAACACATTAAAGAAGAAATCAGGTTGTGGGATGTGACAGACATCCCCATCTTCCACCCTCATGTTACTTTTGGCATAATGATTTTGTGTCTTACTGGCGAAGCCCAGTTGTGATAATAGCTATCGTTCCTCCCCACTTTCCACCCACCAAATCCTACTGTCAGCAAAGAAATAACCATGAGCTTCTTCACATCTGATCTTCTCCGGTGAGATCCTTTTACCTGGTAAGAAAAGAACTATAGGAAGAAAACTAGTGTATACTCAGAAAACAAAACCTACAAAGCCATCTTGGGCTGGATGAAACAACTCTCTATTGCTACAGACAGTAATGAGAACAGGAAAAAGATAGATATCAAATATGGCCATTAATATATTTTTAAACCTTGACCTGCATAGAAATGAGGGGTTGGAGAGAAAAGAAGGTATAATAGGTTAAGTATATATGGGTGTTTGAAGCCTTACTGAACTGAAATATCGCAGCCTAGTTTATCTTGTTAGCTAATGAGGCTCATTTTAGTAACCTAAGTGATGCAGCACTCCCTCCCTGTAATAACAGCTAGCTTATCTGATACTAGGAAGAGCTGAGAGTGTCTGTGTTATCAACTGCCAGGTAAGAGCTGCGTTGTGGTGCCTCCAGGAAGTGCTGGGGGTATTTTTCCATCCTGAGGCTGAGGAGCAGCCTCGCTGAGCCATGCCCTGCAAACCAACAGCTGCAGTGTATCAGGGAGGGCTGCAGCACAATCAGCCCGCAGCTCCTGTAGGCAGCGTGTTCCTCCAAGGGTCGCCAGCCAGAGCCAGCTGGAACCAGTTGATGTATTAAGATGGGAGCTTGTGCTTAGCAGTGCTGCTGGGTTCGGGCACAGGCACTGAGTGAAACACAATCTGACTCTGACCACGTACTGAAAACACATGGGACTGGGAGTAAAATGAGCTAAGGGAATATTCTGAGTGGAAAATCAGAGGAGATAAAAGCAGATAAAATGCCATACTGTAAACTGTTGAAAAATGTGGAGGGCAACTGCAGATGTTTCAAACTATCCTGTGTGCTGAATCTGCTTGCAATGAATAGGGTCTGTGTAACTTAGTATCTACTAAGAACAGCTTCTGTGCATTTTATTTTTTACACTAGTTTTTAGGCCACAAATGAGAAGGCATAAAATTACTTTTCAAGTGAGCAAGTGTTCTCATTTTGTTGCATCACTGAGTAGTATGAGAATGTAATTTTGAAAAATTTGATCTGGGAAGCAAAATCTAGCACATTTCCAGGATGTCCCAGTGTTAAAAAGCAGCACCTTTTACTAGATATAGTTAAAAAACAGAATCATTGTTTACAGGCAGTTCCTTCACTCTTTCTAATTTTAAGACAACTACTTGTATTTGCAAAGTCTTATTCTAACCACGGAAGAGCATCACAAAGCTGTGCTCCTGTGATCTATACATTTCTTTGCATCCAGCTTGTGCATCTTCTTGAAAGAGTGGACTGCATGGAGAAGAAGAATGCAAAAGAATTTGTTACAAGTCTTCAGAGAGTTATACAGAACACCACATAAATAGGCTAGTCTGCCATCTGGATTCTTCCTACAGGAAATGATTTTAGAGACTTGTGAGTGAGCTTTTATCTTGCGAATCAAGAGACAAAATATTGATCCCTTCTACACCCATGGGAAAAGATTTCCCCCTAGAAGTTCAGCAGGGAATAAAGAAAGGTTTCTTTGGCATTAGCTGAGAGTGATACTATGTGGACACTCAGACGCAGCCCAAAATCTGAAAAGAAAGTCTATTGCTGGCCTCCAAGCTAGCCTATGCATTGCTCTTACCTATATTTTGTAAACATTTGGGGTTTTGAGAAGCATCTATTAAAAAGTGGGTGAAATTCTAGTTGTGACAATGGTTTGCTGTACTATTTATATGTTTTTAAAAAATGTTTGCCTAAAGAAACTATTTACAGGGGTATTTTTTACTTACTGAATACTATAATGCTTCAAAAATTCTTCCATGTGGGTCTATAACTGTGTATAAAATGAGTTATTGCCTAATGCAGACAACATTTTACAAACAAACCCTCTAGCAGAGATAGATCCTTAAAATGTCCAGGGTAGCAGTTTACTATTTCAGCTCTGGAACTGGGCATTGGGACTAGCCATAGCAAAACAGCCAAATTTTGAATCTTCAGATGCCTAATTGCTCTAATACTACGGAGATTTAAGTGTCTAACTGTTTTTACAGAGCTGACTATATATAGTCAGACTCTTACTGTAGCACAGAAATTTTTGACTCAGCTATCAATTCTCAAGTTGCATGAAAAATAGTAGTTGCTTTCCTAAAAAGATCCTATCCCTGTCAGGCTCTGAGAATGTGGAGGCAGGAAGTATGTTTAGTATTTCTTTCAGTGTGCTCTTCTGGGGGAAGAAAAAAAAAAGTTTCTCAGGATCTTTTGTGCAAGAAGATGGTGGTTAAGGTTACACTCCCACAGCCCATAGGAAGCTGGTGGGCGTAAATCATGCAGTTGGTTTCTGGCGTACTGCCATGGGCAGACAGGTGGTTCTTTGCAGCCCTAAAAGACATGAGGAAGTTGTCTTACAATGATAAAATATAGCTCATAGCTTCATTAACATTCCTTTACAAAAACTTCTAGGTAAGGACCTGCATAAAAATTTAAGATTTTATTTGTATATGTTTTGTTTTTGACTTTCTCATGAGTCAGCTGTAGAAGTAGTGTTGAAGACTCTAGCACTTTTAAACAATACGGACAGTGAGACAATTTAACCTATTTAGATCTTGCAATGAAAGAAGTTTAATTTGAGAGACAAAGCTCAGATCCCTAATGCATCGTGATCTAAAATCTTATTCTTAAATGATGGATTATAAAAGGGTTAAATGAGAGCTAGCTAAATTTTGCCTCTCCAGTGTTTCTGGGATTATATTCTGCTCTGTTTCCCCAGGGGAGTTATCTGTCCTTCTCTGCTGCTTCAGCTAAAGATTTCCACCGAGCTCTTTTCTCACTATGGTAAGGGTAGAAGGCATGACAGCCACTTTGTCCAAAATACGCCCTCTTGGCTGTGAATTCCCATCCTTGGGTTCTCCTGTGCTGCCCCTTCCAATGGTGTAAGAGAGCCTCACTTCCTGGGTTTTGCAGTCACAGGAAAGTATGTGCTGGCAGCTTTTCCAATAGCTGGACAAAAATATTAACTGCAGTTTGAAGTGTCTGGATGGTTTCTGCCTAGGCACATTGCCTTTCCCTTGTTTCTGCAGATTATATATCTCTGCTGTGTATTTACAACAAGGAACACGGGAGTGAAAATTAGTATGTGTGCAATTGCCTGAACATGAGTCAAGACTGTTACAGTACTGATGTTTGCAGATTTATTATTTACTGGTTAATTTGGTGAGACAGACAGGTGACATCATGATTTGACAGCAATTATACCACTTGACAGAATACTGAACGTTTGGAAGAGATAAGTCTTGCTCTCTTGCACGAATTATTCTTTTGACTACAAATATTAAAAATCAGTCAATACCAGGGAATACCAATGAGTTATCATCTTCCCTCTAGGGGAATCAAAAGGGCAGACAACAAAAAGTTCTTTAACAAATAACATGGTTTGCCACTAATAGCAATGATTCTAGGTGAAAGCAAGCTAGATATTAAGTGTTTCTGTCTCAAAATGTAACGTTTTGTGTTGACATTTCAGTATTTAAGATCCTCAGGTCGTCACCAATGTACAAATACTTTTACACTCTAAGGTATGTCTTGGCTTTAGCATATGTTCTTTGCCTGATCAACTGATTCAAACCCTATAATTTCATATAGATATTGTTTGCAGATTTTTTCGGATGTTAGATCCGTGCACTGCAGTTCTGACTTGCCATTGAGACCACTTCAAACAGTCATTAATTACATTGGAATCAGAAATAGGTATTAGTCCACAGTCATCAACACTGGCTGACTGTGTGGCCTGAGCTCCTCATGCGTTGGGAACCTACTTCCCAGCTCTAGAGGACAGGACATTCTCCTTATCCATGCTTCTCTTAACTGCTCTGCAGAGTTATTGTCAGGATAATTACAATGTAAGGAAAAATATTGCTTCTCATTAAGCTTATGATACTTACACCTAAATCTTTCAGCAATGAATAATATAAGATGTATAGCATGAAAACATAGAAGAAATATTAATAATGAACCAGATCATAACTGTTTCAAACCTATTTTTATAATCTTATTTTTCCTGAATGTTCTATTTATTTTTCTGTTTCTATTTAATATTTTGTAAAGTCTCAGGAAACAATTCTTAAATTGCTAACAATCACCTCTTAGCATCACACAAAAACAGCGAGACAGAGAAAGAAGGGTCCTGCACTCATTAAACCTAAGGAGAAATTCCAAGGTGCTACCCATACATGGAGGTGTACTCTCCAGGACAGTGGAGGGTCCTGTTGATACCAAGGTATTACAGTGTGAGCATTGCACGTCAAAATGGGACTTCTTCAGCAGTTGCAAACGTGCAAAGCAAGGTTTGCCTTTCTTGGACTCATTTATAAATGAAGGAAAAGTAACTGATGAATGCAAGAGGAAATAGAAGCAGTGATGTCCCTTTGGTGCAAGTTATTAAATGTCAGGTGAGAGGATCAGGCGGCCTTGGGAGAATCTTTTCTGCTTTTAAAAAAATTATTTTATTTTCCTATTTTGCTAGTTACTGCACAGACAACTGTGCAAAAAAGCTTTAAGGAAAAGCTTTAAGACAGGGGTTTCTGTTTCTTCTGTCATGCTCTTTTGAGCTGAGTCTCTGCCCAGCTCTCCTACACACACCCAGACCAGTAGAAGCAATTGTCAGTTAGTCCTGAAGACAAGATAAGAAATAGTGGTGGCATTTTTGGTCCACCAGGAAATGGCACAATAGACCATAGAATTCCACCATTGTAAAGAGTTAAATAATAGTTAAAATAACAGGAAAAATATTAAAAGCGTGTTTGTTAATAGTAACTGTGTGAAGAAAAACAATTAATGAATTAATCCTTTTACATGTGAGATTCCATAACAATGTATGTAGAAAAAAGTATTCAGATATATTGAGAAATTATCAAGTTATTTAATACTCTGAGAACTTCCAGCACATTTTATTACTGTCAGTGCTGCTTCTGCCTCACAATATTCTTAGCAAGCTAAAATCTGTTGTGTTTTCATGGTATTTATGCAATGATAAAAAAATCTGTGACCTTGTGCAGTCTCTCTGTGATGTTTCTCACAGTCAAAAGGGGACAGAGAGAAATTTCTTTCTATCAAGAGTTCTTTCTCTAGAAATATAGGACCAATTACATATTTTATTTCATTGCCCAGAAGACAGACAAGAAAGGGTATGCCTTTCTGCAGAGCGCTAACAAAAGCATAACAGTAGACACATTCTTAAAGAGCTCACAACCTGAGTAAAAGGCAGAGCAGAGAGCTGGATATGGAGCTGTGGAAAGTCCAAGGGAAGAGTGGAACTAGTCGAACCACTTGGGGAACAGAGGTCTCAGCATTAGCCATCTCATCATTCCAAGACCTTGGTTTTAAATAAGGAACACCCTGCTGCTAATGGGATACATGACTCTAATTTTGAGCCACCACTTACGCCTTTTTTTAACTTCAGTACTTTTATATTGTTCACAATATAAAGGGATAAACATTGAGCAAAAGGAGGGGGAAGAACTGGCTACTTTAAACATTCTTAAATAGAAACTAGTTGTGTAGCAAGGACCATATTAAAAATGTGATGCATAATAAATAAAATAATTTGATTTGTTAAGTATCAAGTTCATTGCATTAGTAAGTACAAAACTTTGCCAGTTAAAGCTGATACAGGGATACTTCTCTTCTGTTTGACAGCGGAGGTGCCCAAAAGATGCAAAACACTGCATCCGATTTTGTCAGTGCTTCACACAGCGGTCAGGAATTTTCCATTTTCCACTATACTCAGTGAACATTACTAGTTATAAGCCCAACCTTTGTTACTATTTTATCAAAAGCTAACAATGTTTAAAAAAAAATTATGTTAAGAAAAACTGCTTGAGTCGTATGAAAGACTATCTTTTTTCCTATTCTATAAGTAGTTCTCGTAAAACAAAATATGACTTGATTAAATTGCTACAGAAATAATTCCCAAGGTAATTTTTGCAGTTAATTTCTTTTCTTGAGTAGATGACTGCAAATGGTGCAAACTGGTATTTTAAATATGTTTTGGGGCTTGGTGGCTTTTCATGGTGTTTTAACTTATTTTGTAACTGTAATACAATTCTTCTATGGCACGAAGGCTCTTAATTAAATTTCAGAATCAGAATTACATTTAATGAGTACATATATCAATGTACTGGATTTCAAAGTCCTCTAGCTGCTGCATGTGTTACAGTGCTAAAATAAAGGACTGTCACTAAACATGTGAGCTGAAATAATTGCCTGCAACAGATGCCCTATATCAATAAACTGTACAAAAATTTAAATATTAGAAGAAATTTCTCTATTTTTCATGCTAAATACAAAAGTAGTATTGAACAGTCTGAATTTATGGCTTGCCTTGTACTTTGGAAGAAAGGCTGAGAAACTCCTGTTGAATAGCCTAAGGACCTCTATTCTCAGAGGGTTTTATTAAGACTTCTATACATGGCTTTACATTGAGTATCTTTAACGTAAATTGAGCAATCCTCAGAGGGCCTCAATTGTATTTAGGCTTTATAAACTATACCTTCAACAATGTGAATGTTTGTATTTAAGGAAGTGAGAGTGCAAACCACTTGGACAATAGTTTCCCAGAGTCTGCAAATGTGGACTTACAATAGAGAATATATTTTTCTCATGTATAAACATCTGGACTAACTGGTATGCTGTCTAGATCCCGCAGCAAATTAGGGTCTGATTTTTAATTAAGTTTGGCATGCATCAGAGGAGTACATATGTTCAGCACATGTTTTTACCTTACACATCTTTTGCTCCATTACCTATGTATTGTTCAAAATTAGTTCCGCTGCTGAATACAAACTGTCCAATTTGCTTTACTTGAAAAAATTTACAAAACGAAAAATAATCCACATCTTTGACAAAATGGAAGCTATGATTTTTTTTTTGGAGAGAAAATCCATGGGCCAGGGGAAAAGATTCGCTGATCTTTTAAAATTATTAGAATTAGTTGCCAAACCACATGCACTTTCCAGATTTTGAAACTTCATGGACTGAGTTCACTAAAAAGATGTTAATTTCTACCTATTGTTTGAGGATGAATGCAGCTCTTCTCCAGTGAAACTGGAGTAATATTACTGTTTCTAATTAAGAATAAATAAATCATGTTTTTGTGTGGTTCTGATGTGGGAAGGGCTTAGAAATGAAACCATGAAGTTATCAGCTTTGAGAATTGTGATTGTAGGTACAATTATAATGATCTGTTCTACAGGAGATCTTCTGGAAATGAGCTTTATGATCTTGTGTTGCAAAATGTTGGGGACTCATCACATGTCCTTACAACTAAGTCTAAAGTTTCTGCTGAACAATCCCTGTCCTGATTCTGCTCCCTGAGCATGTCTGGAGCTGCAGGACAGGACATTCCAGAGAATTGCACCAAGGCAGATGGGACATTTCCAGGACTGCTAAATATTGCATCCTTCTGGGTGTAAATACTGATTTGTCTGTAACCACATGAGTCCTGAACAGCAGAACCATACCAGTTATGGGGTATGCGAGCTGTCTCTGCCATTAGCACTCAGAAAAGGAAACTGAGACATTGAAGACAAGAACCCACTGGCACCTTTCACTTCAAATATGTGGTCTTGAAATAGTCTCATTAGAAACAATATTTAAATGGGAAAGAAAATACAAAGTAATTTATCTACTTAAACCTCTCAGAACAATGAGACAATACTCCATGAGTGAAGGTGAAGCCAGTTTGCCAGGGCTGCTGTGGAAATGAGGTAGTCCCAAAAGCAGATGTACTATTTTTGCCCTCCTCAGCCCTGCTGGTCTTAATCAGGAGTCTACACTCACAGCGTGGCTATGTTTGGTAGCTGGAGAAGCCTCCTTTATACAGAACAATCAGCCTCTTTTACCCACTTATAAATCTTGTCCACTCAAGCCCCAAGGAAAGTGAAAACAGTGGATTCTGTGGATCCTCAGCCCCAATCACATCCCATAATCTGAACTGATAGTTCCCTGTTTCTAGGGAAAAAACCCTAGAAGATATCTCATAACTTCATGTTTTTGCTTGGCACTGCACAAACATAAAACTATTCAGCACTTAAAGGTACACACCCTGTGCGCTTATGTGGTTCCAAAGTTTGTGTTTTTGAAAAAAAATTAAGTAGTTGTGTAATTGTTTCAAAATTCAAGTATTTAATATTTTTATGATGACAAAGACCAAATAGGGTTTATTTTACCTTATGTTTCATTCATGAGGTTACTACATGTATTTACTTTTTAGAGAATGTAAGAACTACTGGTACAGAAGTGTTCCCAAGGCATGCCACATTTTGAGTAAGCACTCATACAGTCAGGGGAGGGAGAGTTTGCTGCCTTTTTTTTTTTTTTTACTTTGTAGATTTTTTTGAGTCCTTAATGAATGCTGAAAATCCCTAACTCACAAGATGGTTGTGAGGATTAATTAGTGAATGTTTGTAAGATGCTTTGAAGATGAAAGGTGTGATGTAAATGCTAATTATTTATTATTACTATCTTCCTAGTCTTGGACAAATTTGGTTGATGTGGAAGTGAGTGATTGATCTTGCTAAACAGAGGTATGCACAGTGGAGAAGGGCCTTTGCAAGATTCATGTTAATAATTCTCCCTATGAATCTCAGCTCCATTCTGAATCTCTGTCTATCCTAACCCACTGCCTCCACATGGCTTTGACAGTGCCCTTCAGACTAAATTGCTACTCTACTGCAATCTCTGGGCCTGATCCAACAACCCATGAAATCAGAAAAGATTTATCCATCACTTTCAGGGAACTGGGCAAAAGGTTAAAAATAGTCTTTTATGCAGTATTTTGGAAAATAACTAAACAACCAAAGCCTGTTTTCTGAAAACTGCCCATACTTGCTCTCTGCATGATTAGCTTGATACATACTGTCAGGTTTTGTCAGTTGTGTCAGATCATATTCATATCATACAGTTTCCTTTGTGCACAATAATATGATTCTTTGCAGGTCTGTTCAGCTGTGAATCCGTAGCTGTCTGCTGCATTAAATTATGTGCAACTTTAGCAACAGTATTCTGTATCACATAGGGCAAGACATTTTGGTGTTCAGGCCATGAGAGCTGTTTGGTTCCCACTCCAAGAGCACACTGAAAGGTCATCTTTGCAAGAAGAAGGGTCTCAGCTCCCACTGCCTTCAAGATTCAGCAGAAGCTACAAGCTACAGCCAGCTACCTCTTACACGCTTATCTTTGCCAGCTGCACCTCAGAAATGTCCTTGCACTGGAAGCTGCTCCCTTCAGCCTTCTCATTGTAAGGATGCACTGTGGGTAGTCACCAACATAATGATCGTAAATTCAGAGGTTTGCTTAGGACTGAACTCTCTGTGACTTTACAGACCATTCCAGCATAGAAAGAAATATTAACACCTTACATCTAATTGAGAATATAATTGCTTAAAAAGAGTCATTGGATATATGACAACTTTTGTCAGATACAGCAGAATAGTAAACTATTAAGGAAGAGGAAACATGTAGGAGCTTTTTACTTACAAGTACCAGTTTACATCTGTACGTGCTGTCAGTGTGCTGCAGACAAGTGTCAGACAGGAGGTAACGGATTCGGATAGCCAACAGTAAAGCTAGAACAGCTCAGGCTGGAATAGAACCTGTGTTGTTCTCGGCAATGGCAGTTATCTAAGGACTGTGATATACTCTCTATCTCTTGGCATTTTAAATGGCAGTTTAGATATTCTGTATGTTCATTCAAATGAAAAAGAGAATCCCAGGCATTCCTACAGCTGATGTGAAATGAGGAGTCAGGCTCCTTTCACCATCAAAGCACCCAGGAGTGCGCACAGAATGCATTGGGTTCA
Organism: Ifrita kowaldi; assembly: GCA_013398055.1. Lineage (NCBI taxonomy): Eukaryota > Metazoa > Chordata > Aves > Passeriformes > Cinclosomatidae > Ifrita > Ifrita kowaldi. Next base: position 322,258 of record VZRS01011582.1, on the reverse strand, counting down.
CTCTTTACTTGTGATGTCTATCAAGCAGAGGTAACAGGAGCAGGACACAGCTCAATAAAAACCAGTCCTCATGGACTATCACAGCATGTCATGCTACTAAAAACTGAGGTAAAAGAAATCCTTTCTGTGACAGTTTGTGAATTGGCTCAGCTATGAACAGAAGTTGTTCTGCTCCCAGTTTGGCATGGGTTACCTAGCTCTGTTGTGTAAGGGAATAGCACTATGACCTACAAAAAACAAAATAAACCAACAGAGAAATTGTTCTGCACCTACAGGTATGACATATTGCATCTATCTAGAGCTGTATTGGTGCTCTGGGAAGCACAGAAAGTGTAGACCCAGAGCAGTCCCCAAAGCAAATTTGCTTTTTTGTTGGTGACTCCCAAATGTCACAGTAAAGCTTTTGGGACATTCTAGAGCTTTTGTTCTGAGGCTGTGGAGTGTTAACAAGTAAAACTCAGGCAGCAAGGGTGCTGTGTGCACTTACAGTGGGAGTTCTTACAAGAGAACAGTTTTCATTTATGGGTTTTGTTGGCCTCTTTGTGAATCTGTTGTGGCTTGTGGGGCTTTTACATCATCAGACCAGGAAGTAATGTAATTACTTTCAGCTAGTTTTGTGTTGCTTATTTGTTTTTGATGCTTCTGTCATTAAAGATGCATGACTAGATCACATTAACCAATTGAGATGTTTCAAAATAATGTGTAATGAATATGTTGGCAATGTTGATGCTGCACTTAGGGAAGTTAATACACAGCCATGAAGTTGCTTCCCATCTATCTCAGTGAAGGCCTAAGGGCTGAAATGCAGGTAGAAGGCACTTGAAGCACCTCTATATCTCCACAGATCTGGCCCTTAATTTGTAAGTGCACTGCACAGTAAAATAGAATTAGCCTCCTTAGGAGTTTCCTTTAGTCTGTTACTGCTCTACAGTTCAGTGCCCTCTCAGAACAGATACAAAAAAGCTACTCACAGGGTCTCCAAGTTCTCAGTGGCCGTTGTCGCTGCTAGGTCACCCTTGCTGTGTATTGGGTTTTAAATGTAGCATTTTTTCACCTGATCAGAAAGATTGCTGTCTGCCATTAATAGATATGCCAATGGCATTGTTAGGGAAGTTTGTCCTCAAGTTATAAGCATTACCTGTCACAACTATATTTTCAGTTTAAAGCTATGATGACTGCAAGGACTGAATAATTTGCCTTCAGTGCTCATTAACCTAATTCATATATTATTCTGAAGTGCTGAGGAGTCATATGAATCTCAAAGCTTGAGCTTCGCTGTACTCAATGTTGAATTACTGCTAATCTGGAAAAGATTAATTATTGATGACAGGAAAAATATAGTGTGATAGACCGAACTAGCCCTTCAGACCACAAAAGCTATGGCTCTCTAATCTAGCAACAGTTCTTCAATAAAATAATAAGTACTTTCTAATGACTTAGTGAATACAATTACTGAAATATTTAGAAGTCCCAGTAAAGATACTACAAAATGCTTTAAAGGAAAGCTATAAAGCACCAGAAGCAATATTGTGCTGCAGATTAAAAACAACTTTCAATCTATGCACATGGACATGCTGTGCAGAGGAGAAGCTCTGTGTGGGAGGAGTGTGGAGGAACGGGAAAAACAAAAACTCAAAGGGGCACATGCAGAAAAGGACTGGTTCCAGTTTTGTATAAACATGCAACTAATTCACCTCAGAGACTGAGAGCCTGCAAAACAGTCTCTAAATCTTCAGCAGAACATCTGTGCTAGAGATGGGCGGACACAGCCACTCTGAATCAGTTCTGCATTTAGTAATTTATTACTACCTGCAACAGGTTTATCGCATATTACTTCTCCCTGAAGGTAAATTATAAAGGCAAAGCACATAGGACATAGCAACTATGAAGAAGTGTCAGTATATTTTATTGCATTGCCAGCAAATCTTCTGGTGAATCCAACTTGTGTTTATTCAGGTTGTGTCATATGTGGGTTTGGATGATAGATTGATTCTCCCCCAGGGTCCTACAGAAAACAAACAAAATACTCCGCTAAGTATGGCACTGAATTTTACAGGGATTAAATGAATAAAAGGGCACAAGATGCAATTTCCCATCTCCTGATTTAATACTACAGAATGAACTCATCCAATCTGTTTCTTTCTCCAGTGTCTGACTGGCTTTACCCCACGTACTGTAAATAAGTACTACAAAACAGGACAAATGAAGGTGCAAAGAGATGAGTTTGCGTCTTTCATATGCATTGACATACACTTGAATAAAAACCACAGAGGTTGTGATAATAACTGGAAAAAATCAAAAGACTCTGTAGTCCTTCAAATTGGACTATTAATTATAGTTATAAGTTTATATGTTTATTCCAGCACTTATATTAATAGGCAACACTGTTCCAAAAGGTACTGCCCTGTCCAACCTTCCCTGGTATCCGAAGGAAAATCATTTCCTGAAGAAGCAGACAGATTTTGTGAAATAAAATTAATCTCATGTTTTCTTCGGACTGCTTTCTGTAATTTTTTTTGCCTTTCATATCTGTTTCTATTCTATAACCATGTGACTCATCAATGACTATTATATTCTGTCTTTTAAGATGAGAGTCAGCTATATACCATGGAGAAGTTTTCTCGTACAGATAGAAGATTAAATTGAGATACAGAAAAAAGAAAATACCGGTTTGATCAAAGAACATTCCTTTAGTCAGCTCTTTCGCTCTGAGCTGTATTCAGAAAGGAGCTCACAGATGGTAACAAAAAACAGCTCAAAAAAATAATAATTTTATTACTGACTTGAAGTAGCATGTGTCCAGAAACATTCACAAGTTTTTCTTATAGTCTTCACAGAAGTAACTCCTGGGCAAGTTCCCACATAGTAAGTTATGTCCAACAAGGATTTTGATGGAAGTCCCTCTGGGGGTCAGTTGAAAAAAAAGGATGTTTAGCTGACTCTTTTCTCACAGGGATCTATTTTAGGCAGAAGCTTAATTTAAAATTTTCTTGATTACTTTTTTCTTTACTAGATTCACCTCCTAGACTAATGTTAACATTTCTTGTTTATATATTCTGATTCAAGAAATTTAAAATATCTGGTCTGTTTCTGTTTCTGCTGATGGAAACAAAGAAAGTGTCATTCATGTAAACTTAAACATGGTTATATATTGATGTTAAACATATTATTTTATTCTTGTCAAGAGTATATTATGGATTTATGTTGTGGATAAATTTAAACTGTTCCTACAGCTGCGGGCTTCAATGATTGCTTACAGTTGTGTTTAACAGGAACAGTCACTCTGTGGCTTTTGCCCAGGCCAAAATCTGCTTCTCTTCTCTGTGCTTTGGCAATGCCTACAACTGAAATTATGCATTGTGTATTTTTATATGCAAGTTATTCTTTTGTCACCAAAAGCCTGCTGTAAAGACAATTTTACTGAAATTTCATGCACAGCAAGAAATTTTAAGAACAATAGCCATTTTTTGCGTCTGCCATTGACATGACAGTATTTTTTAGGAAGCGTGAACCTAAAACCTATGACAAAATAGAGGTTCAGTCTGATTTCGGTGACATGAAACCATTAAATGTAAATGAGGCATCTTTTATTCAGAAAAATTTCCAATGAACAGAATAGTCTCTTTCCAGGCCAAAGAAGGAGAGAGCACAAAGTTCAGCACAAGTGCAAAGAGTGCCTTAAAGGGAGATATCTGGAAACTGCACCTGCAGGTGCTTTGGGAGAAGTAAATATTCCAGCCAGTAAGTGTGTGGCACCCTTATCATTGCTCATAAAATGATGCAAATTGCATTGTCTGATTTTATAATTCATATGCAAAGTCTGAAAGTTTGACATCCTCATCTACCCATGAAATTTTTAGCAACATATTTCTTGAAGTATTTTTCTTTATATTTTCATGGAATTTACTTTCTTATATTTAACCTGTAAAATCCCTTTTAAATAGGTCTGCTTATCCCTTTACTGAGGTAAGCCTTGCGGCAGCCAGTGTGCTCGATCAACTTCCACCAAAGTTAACACTTCTATTTGCACTTACAAGGAGGCCCTAGGATTAGGGGCTTCAGAAGAGGGGTTTTTTTCCAGGCTTTGGCAATACTGTTAACAATTTATAAACCTTCTGGGGTTTTGTGGCAGTCAGATCTTGCTCCATTTTTAAATACTTTTGCTGCTTTTGTTGATGTGGAAAAAAAAGTTTAAAAAAAAAAATCACAGGAAGCATCTCATTACAAAAAAAGGGAATAGCTGAAACAAGTAAAGACCAAGTACTGTCAAGTGGATAATACAGGGAAAATATTTCTCTGTAATTATCGTGATATAAACTTATGCTTGGGAAAATGAAAGACAAAACAAAAATAAACAGAAAAAATATTGGTTTAGTTGGTATCCCTTGAAGTTACTTTATTATGAATAAATCTTAACCATCTGAACCCTGGGAGGGACCGTAGAACTTGCAGTTTGAACTCAGCCTTTCAGAAACTGCAGAGATCCACTGAAAAACAGGGACCATTCAAACTCGCTTCATATAATCCATTTCTTCTTTCAATAAGGCAGGTGGTGACAATAATAATAATAACAACAGTAATAAATAATAATAATAATAATAATATATTATGATCCAAGGTTCTCATTAAAAGTTTACAGAAACTATTTAAATGAGCCCAGCTCAGAGTCTGTAGGTCTTCACTTGGGTGAGGGTAGAGAGTCTGCTCTTGGAGCTTAAGGTCACACCAAATAACCTGGTACGGATGACAATCTCTCTGTCCACTTATAATAAAGCAACTCAGTCCATTGCTGTGCATTGTTGTCACCTACAATGTCACTTCAAATTGGAACAATAAACCTACAAAAAACTGGAACATTTAATATCTGATTTGAATAAATTCATAGATTTTTTTTTTTTATCTTCTAAAACTGTGTCCCTAATCATGGCAATTGACATTTACTTTTAAATACATTTTTCAATAATGAATATTGCCTTTTGGTCTCAATTTCCTACAAAAATAATAGTAGTAAATGCAAGTTTTTACCTTTTGCTCTTTTGTTAGTGTAAGGCCAAGATGCCAAGAACATCATCAGGGAAGTATCTCTTGATATCAACAGTGAGATCAAAGCTTTTTCATGTAGAAATACTTCATACTTGATTTACTGATTTACCAGATGGAAGAATACACACTGAAATTTGAAATAATTCTATATATCACTATTATTTTAAGGATATCACAAAGCTCCCTCAGAAATATCACCTGGGATGCAGTTCTACCAAGGAGCAGTGTAATTCTCTATGCCACTGAACAGTGCAGACTGACTTTCATGCTATGTATGTCTGAACATTTTTCCCATGTGTCTATGTGGGAGTCCTATAAAAGAGGAACTCTACAGTGTGTTATGGCATATTAAAGATATTAATGATATGAAAAGGAATTATTAAAATAAGTTGCCTGGTTTCTTAAGACATAAAGTCTTAAGACCACTGATGACCACTGATAATACGTGCAAGCTAGGAGTAAAGCAATGTAAATTCTATTCAGCTACCTCTTTTTTTTGTAACTGAACACTTTATTGCAATTCTTTTTCATTAAAATGCACATCCTTATGACACAAAATATTAATTAAATCACAATGTATTTCAAAAGTTTACAGACTTCATGAACAGGTCAGGCTTTGGTTACGTATCATGTTAGGAGTTCAATTCCCCTGAGTTCAGAGATCACAGCAGGTCACCCCATTCAACCACAGTCTCTCATGCAGCAATGAACAGTGTTGTTATTTTCAGTGAATTCTCCTATTTCTCTGTAAGTTGATTGGAGATGAAGCTGGCTTGTAAAATGATTACATATTAGAGATATGAAATAATTAAATAGCAGTGAATGCTTCCTGGAAATATCCCCTTCTGATATTTAAGTACATTACTTTTAGGCAGATAGCCAAAGTAAGGTTTAAAAGCAAATTCTATTTAAAAAATAGTCGGTGACACAGAGCATTGGAATGACTTTGCAAACCATCAATACAGTGAAAGTAAAGTTTAATCTGTAATACCAGGAGGAGTAAATCTTACCTATATCTAAAAATAGGCAGGATACTTTTTAACTCATTAATTTTAATACCTTTTCATCTGCTTTCAGGCGTTCAGGCAAACAGCTAAGTGAGTCAAAAGGCAGCCTTTCATGTTTCAGTTATAATTCATGGCTTGTTTTCACACAAAAAGATTCATCTGAAGGTGGAATTTGAAGTCAGTTGTGTTACCTTAAATCCCAAAGTGTGAATACTCTCATTCAGAGTAAGTGATTTTGAACAGACTAGAAAGGGATTAATGTGGTTTACATATTCATGCTACTTGGATTTTATCTTTCCAAATATTCCTATGTAAACATTTGGTCTTGGACTGTGTAGGGTCTGAAATAGCTTGGCACAGGCCTCAAAATTACCATGTTTGGAGAGGTGGGAATGGTTTGAAATTCTGCATATTTCTTGAATAGCCTAGCAGGATCCATGTGATTTCCACTGTTTTTTATGACAGTTTTCACTCCCAAATTTAATTTCATCCTATTTATTGTACACTGTCATCAGTTGCCACTGAAGTTAACCCAGCCTACAAGTCGCCAAAGACCTTCATACCTAGAACTAGGGATGTCCACAAGATTTCTGAGATGCATCTCTGGGGAGACTTCTAGAAGTTACAGATCTGGGTCATAGGATCCCATAGATAGGAAAAATATGAGCAAACAAACAAAAACCCATACCAGAACTGACAGTTTCATGGTGCCTGCTTGCATGGGGTGATTTATAATCTTTTATTTCGGAAAGAGATGCTTGTGTTTTTCAAGAACGATGTATGGAACCACACAGTTCCTCAGTGATATAACTGGTTCCATTTAATTTCTGGCTATGCTGGACGTCTTTGCTCATGAGAAGTCCCTTATGGCAAGGACAATGGAGTGTAAAAAGTCCTTCCCTGGGCAGCTGTGAAGGTCACAGCACATGTACTATTTCTGACACAAATCAAAGACAGGTCATGGAAACTTAAGCTTATACAACTTCCACCTTCCCATTGATACATCTTGTCATTACCACAGTATCTTCACCTCAACGTACCACAGTTTGCTTCCTTTTCACCTCTCTGCATACAATCTTCTGTTAAAAATTCTTCTACTATTCTGTTCATTATTTTTAAAATCTTTTTTATGTGTTTTCTTCATAGCAGGGATTCACTTTCTAGATTTATTTAAATTCTTAAATGGTAAGTTGGAAAGGAACAGTCGAAGCAAAACAAACTAGCAACTAGCTGTTTGTGATAGCACAGGAGTCCTCCTGTGTTGGCAGCCTAGCTCTTTTTTTTTTTTAAATGAGAAAGGGTTATTTTTTAAATTAAGATATTATATTGCTGCTGACAGTCAGCTACAGTACACACAATAAATGCTTTTAAGAGGCAGCAAATACATCCCACTCCTCTATTTTGCAATCTCAGAACCACCTTGTTTCATCTTCAGAGTAGTCTATGTTCAGAGTATTTGACTGCTTCAGGATAGTTAATCCTAGCCTCCCTGTTAGAATACAAAGGAGAATAGGTGTTTATTTTCTGCCAGCACATATGTGTGAGTGCCTATTGCTGGCCAACGTATCAATTAGATAGTGGAGAAATATTAATTAATGTTAATGTTTCTCCAAAATATTACACAGTCTTAATAATCTACACCATTTTCCTAGAAGTTAGGAAAGAAAAGAAGAACTATGGTTTTTTTGCATTTTTCTACAAGTAGCAGTAGTTGCTCTTCAAACAGTATTTTTTTCCTAGAAGAAAATTGCTTTCATATAAATGTGTCTAGATCCTAGTGCAAAAGAAACCAAATAGGATTTAGTACAAAAGGACAAAATTAGGAGAGGATAGGGACTCAAAGAAACAAAACATTAAAACATCATCCCTTTGCTTTAATTTGGTGGCAGATTATTAATACATTTTTCTCAGGAAAAAAAAGCCCCACAAGGGCTTCCAGCACAAAATTTCCTTACAGTAGAACAGAAAATTTCAATAAATGAAGAATAAACTCAGTATGTAATGTGTATTTATGCCATTATTGTCAATGACAGAATAAATATATAGCTGTGAAGTCCCTTTTGCATTTCTGTTTAAACCAGAAACAGTGGCACCTACATTACTCTGAAAGAACTATGGTTTTTTATCTGGAAGTCTAACATCTCCTACCTCATCCTCCTGTTCAGTTAAGCCACACCCAGCCAATTAATTCCTTTTCAGCTTCTGTAACATTATTGAACTTTTAAATATACAGAGAGGGAACGATTTTTACTCTCACCATAGTATCTTGGCTTACTATCCTGAAATAGTCCTCTCTTTCTCTCCCTGTAATAAATGTGTGACAAGGCCCATGTTTGCTCTACTTTGAAATGACATGCAAGGAATAGTATGTTTTGTGATGCTAAAATATACTTCTCCCTCCTGGCTTTTCAAATTTTAGTAGGAATGGGATCTTGACGAAAGTTTAGTGATTAAATAAGGGCAGATACAAACTTCTTATGACAGCCTTTATGTAAATCACCAGGTAAATCAGATTATTTCTTTTGTGGAGATGTCATCTATTTATTTCTAGCAGATAAGGTGTATATGCTCCCCAACCCTGAACTTCAAAGCTGACCCGGGGAGGCTGCCTCTGAGGAGAGGGCAGCTACGGTCAGTGAGCCAGGTGCCAACTGGTAAAATTGTCTTTTAAAAAGTAATTGACTATGACATCAAACAGCAAGTAAACTCTTCAAGTTTCTGGATGTCAGATAGACAAGCAGGGGGGTTATTTTGCAAGAGATAATTCAATGTAGTGTTCAGCTAAACCAAAATAACTCCACTGAGACAGTAAAATCACAGCAAAGGTGCATTTTCTGTATTAAGTCATAAGATATTCAAGAGTTTAGTTGTGGAAGTGGCTCCCACAGCGTCCATTTGTCCCTAACGATTATGTGATACAAGTTAAGTACAAGGGAAAAAACAGGTTTTGTGCTAAAATGAGGGAAACTCAGCCCCTGCGCATTTATCATCCTGCAGCGCTGACATTCCCTTATTGTATTGTGGAGATTAGAAAGCAGTTCCTCAAGACTTGCATTAACAGCCACCTTGTGGTTTCTATTTATTTTTGTGGAGCTTGCAAGGCAAATAAGCATGGTACTACGGGAAAAGTCCTCGGGGAGCCCCATCAGTCAAAAAATGTTGCCTGGTCATAGCCGGGTTACTGTGAGTGTAGAGGGAGCAATTCGCTTTCCCTCAGTAACAAGAATTAGCTCCTAGAAAAAACATTCCTTTAAGCAATCTGGAGGGTCTTTTTCTATTCTCTATCCCAGAGTCTCCAAATCTTACATGAGTACCCAGAGAGGTGTGTATGTTTCTGGTTCACGTGTGAGCTTGAGCTATCCCAGTCTGCTGGGCTGAAATACTGTCAATCGAAGCATCGTGCTCTAATCCTCCGGCCTGAACTGTCTTAAAACCAATTTCAATTGCACTGAAAGAACTTTATAATTTCTGGGAGCATACCTTTAAAAACATGCTAAGAGCTGGAAAAGATGCAAACATGCTGGTTCTCTGGACAATATTACTAGCATATCTCAAGCACAATTGTGTCTGTGTATCCTCAGTTTACTTTTCACAATTAACTGAAATTAGGCCAGAGAGCATTTTCAAGCAGAAAAACATAGTACGTACATAAATACTTCTTAAAATTAGTTTCAAGTACGTTGAAGTCCTGAATAATGCCTAGTGTAAGTGCACTATTTCCTTTTCTCTGCCAAAATGTGATGCTTCATTGCTGTAACCAACTAAAGTAAAATTAATGGCATTAGGAACATGATTTTAAAATAAAATGAATGTCCTCTTAGTTTTATTTTGCACAAAGCTGCTTTTAAGGAACACACTGCCTTTCCCCAAAAATTCTGGGCAGGAAAATAGGTCTATTTGGGGTGGGACAGACTGGACATTTCCCCAGAAGCATTTTAGGTGCAATTTGTCACCTGCATACTGCACTGCTTCATTGTGTTGGCAGGTGTAGTTGTGCCTTCCCCAGGTGAAACAGTTTGCTTCCTCTCAAAGGAGTGCTTCCATAGTCTTCCTAAGCATAGACTTGATTGCTGGTGACTTCAAAGCCAAAAAAACTATAAGTAATCTGACACACATCCCACACTGCTCTTCATGATACCGTATCCTGACATCAGAAGAGGCACAGTACCAGCTTAAGTGGACAGCAAAATCAACTTCCAAAAGTATTCCCATTTTAAATGAACTAGTGATGAGCTGTTTTTCTGAAAAATTCCATTCAAATGGGGATACTGAATTTTAAATATTGGTAACAGTGACCAATCTCACAGCTTCTGCAGAGATTCCCCAAAATCTTTCTTGATTTCATAATTAAACTGAACTAACATCACTAGGACTGAATCTTTACGACATGTGGTGGAAAGTGTCCTTAAAAGATTGTATCAGGAATTGTGTGTCTCAATATAATGAGTTTCAAAAAAAGACTCAAGTAAAAAATCATTTACATGTTATTGTCCTGTGTATTGTGGCATGTTCCTTCTCATGTAAAGTCATTCACCTGCTTAAGTGCTTCATGAGCAGGATTTTAATGTCCATGACAGTGCTGCAGTGAATTTTTCTCACAATAATTGAATTATTTGCATCTAATCAAATTATTCTTTTATTATATGTATATATATATACATACACACACACATATATACAAAATAGTATATGTATGTTAATATACAAGTTAAAGCATATTTGCCTGGTGTTAACATATGTTATTGGCTGCTGGTAGTTGGCACAACAGGTGGCTATGACATTTTATGTCACTCTTCTATATTAATAGCCTAGAAAGTCATCATTCATGTTGAAAAATTCACAGACTTAAAAACAATTGCTATTTCAACCCTAGAGGAGATTCCATGAGTATCCTGCATTTAGCAGTCAGCTGATAGAATCAGTGTATCAGTTGATGGTTATGAATAACTGAGAATGTCAGATCATGAATTGGTGTTGATTTGGATTCTCTCTGTCAAATACAATGATCTTATGGCAATATGGAACTGCTGATTGCAAAATCAAGCTCTTACCTTCAAACCAAACTATTGATATTGTAAATGTGAAGAGTGTCTGTAAAATAAATATTTTAAAAATGCCATGAAGCATCCAAGTTGCTTCATTTCATACAGTTCAGCAGAGACTTTTTGGCTTTCTTTTTCCTCTCTCTTTCATGTGTTTATCAAACTGTTACAAAACATATGCACTATTTTTGAGGAAGAATAACACAAGCCAAGCAGACGGATCTATTCATGATCAGAATGCAATGGACTTCATTATATTCCAGTTTGCTTATAAGTGACTGATCGAGAGTTAGCAGATGGTGTTTTCTTTCACCCCTTCGCCTTCCTCTTATTTAATTACTCCAACTTAGCTTATGTGCTGGCTCTATAGTGCCTAATAATCATGTATGTTTGTAAGATCATCGCTTCTATGATCTCCAAATTCATCAATGCCTAATCTATCCTCACTGAACTATCTTAGATCATGTATTTAAGCTATATATCTAGGACCAGATCAGTCTGACCTCTTCCACTTTATGTTGCTCTTGGATGTGTTTCTGTCAAATGAACAACCTAGCATCCACCTAGGAAACTGTAGCACCTGTGGAAAATCAGTCTGGTAAGTAATGTATTATGCTTACATGTCCAACACAGCAACAGCTGCAGTCAGTAGTGGCACTGGGGCTCCGCAGGCTGCCTCGCTAGGCTGTCAGGGGTCCCCTGGCTCAGCGAGGGCGGTTTTCTCAGGGCTGATACGTGGCCACGCAGGAAGAAACCTTGTGCATAAAATGCTCTGGAGCTCTACAGAGAGAACACCACCTCTGTTTGACATGGTATTTGAAACACATGCTGTTATTTATAAAGAACAACAATCCCATTGCTATTCAGATAACAATCCTTTCTTCTTCATCCCTCTCTAACTTTATCCGAATTCCAGCCATTACATATCTGATAAGATTTGTGGTGGGCCCTGACTCTTGTGATGATGTTTCTTTCCCTCCAGAGTCAGTTCTGTTTCAAACCCAAATATTTCTCACAGTTAGGACTTCATCATCAGCCCTTTCTACCGGGAATTTGGTCTTGGTGGATTTACATCAAGTTGTGACTTCCGAAAGCCCTCCCTGGCCCATAGCCTGGCGGAGCACAGCTTAAGGGGCATCCCGTAGTGGAGAGCCCCTGTTTGCAGAAAGCCACAACACAATTCACTCATGGTTGAGAAGATTGAGACTGGGAAGACATGAAGGGCATGGGACAAATAGAGTCCCCTTCAATTTGCTTTTGCTCAGTAAAACTCAAGAAAGGGAGACTCTTCAGACAGGAACATATACTAATCCTAGGGCCTGCATGGGTTAAAGACACAATCACATCTCGCTTCTCCCCAGTCTGCTCCCTCCAGTGCAGTCGGGCACATCTAGGTGTGCAGCAGTTAAATGAAGAGGTTTTGTCTCCCCAAATTGCTTTAAGTTTGCCATTGTATCCTTTTAACAGAATTCCCATGGGATCAGAAATTAAGCTAAAAGTTCATTTTAAAGCATCAGTAAACATGATACTGACATAACTAGTTTTTCCCATTACTAAGGGAGAATTCACAGCTAGCACACCCACAGCACATAAATTCTGGAGAAATGTCATTTGCCAAGTGATCTACTAGAGAACATCAAAGAAACAAACTGTTCCTTTGTACTGAATCAAAATCAAGAGATTATTTTATTTTCTTCTTAGATCTGTCTTAGCACTCATGTGTGTAGCACAAGTGAATTTAGCAATATAGAAACTGTGGAAAGATTTAATTGGCCAAAATTAATGCAAATGTTTGTCTATATATGGCATGCATTATTTATATCCACTACAAATGTCCAGCAGATAAATTCTGCTTGTTTCCATTTAAGATGCAGATTCCTGGAATTAGCCCAGCCACTTCAGCAATAATATTTTAGTCTGTTCCAGGTATTCTGAACTTCTGGAATATTTGGAACTTTATTCTTCTGATTTTCAGCATGGAAGGCTGAGCATGATATCAGCTTATGTTCCTCTTATGGGTGCTTTAGGCATCTGGATATTACTGGACAGAAAAAAGAGGCTTTCCTTTTTTTTTTCTTTCTCTTGACTTCCTGCTACTTCTGAGCTAAAGAAAAGAATGATAGAGATGGTGGTTTAGAAATGGCTAATACAAGACCAAACTCCAGTCCCTGTGAGAACCCCAGACGCTCCAGTAAACTGGATTTCTGGATTATTTCCACCTCAACAGGGGTATCATGGCCTCGTATAGAATCCATGATCTGGTTCATCATGGTTAAAGATGGAGTTGTAGGTTTATTCATGACACAGTCACTACAAGCCCTTTGGATAAGCATTTCACACAGTGGGTGTGAGGTTCAGCTCTAAGGACAGCGTTACACTGCATTAGTCCAATGACTTTAATACCTTTACTCCTACTATCTTACAGTGATGTAGCTGAGAGTGAATCAGGCTGAAGATGTTGAGTATAGGTGATTCTGCTATTTTTATGAGGCCCTGCAGGCTCTAATTCTTTGCACCATGTGGGAGCCTTCCATGAATACAGAGTGCCATCTGTGCTTGGGTCTCATTCCTTAAAGAAACATTTAGCTTTCTATTCATCCTTTCTGCATTCCTGGGGCTGAGCAGTGTGTGAGTGTGTTACCCCTTCCTCCCTTGTGTCACTGGAGTTTATTGATCAGCCTCAGGACTAAAAACACAGCAGAGAGCCCTGCTGTTTCCAGTAGCTGTTGCCTATCTTTTGAAGCAGAGATGAATGTTCGAACCATAATGTATTCTTTCGACACAAGAGTATTAAACTGTTGTGAAAAATAAATGCAAGAGATTCTCAAACTGGGAGGCGAAAAGGCATTGGTGCATCAGAAAGCTTGCACACCGAGCCTTTTGCTTCATCTCTTGCAGCCTGAGCCTCTTGTATCTCTGACTAATTCTCTCCCTGTTCACCACAGGAATACTAATTGCCAGATGAAGCTCTTTGTTCAGCTACTGCCCTAATTGTTGCTTAGAAGAGGAATTCTCTCTGGCAATCATTTATTTCTAAGGAAACTTGAGATTTTTTTTCTGTGATTGGTCCAGAGAGCTAAGAGTTACAAAGTTACTGAAATTACAAGGCTAGAGTCACTGCGTCAAAAAAACCAACCAAACCAAACCAAAAAACCCCAAACACATTCATTCTGTAGCAGGTTGTTCAAATCCAGATGCATTACATTTTACTTTGCATCATAGGTGACAACATTCAGTACTTTGCATCATTCTACTGTGACACCAAAACCACAAGACATCTGGAGTTTCAGTATCAATGAGAATCCATGCAGTTCAGATTTGCATCACAGTCAGGTTTGACTCATCAGCATGAAACCATGGGAGCTTATAAAAACTACCTGAAAACAAAAAACATTAAAACAGAAAAACACAGTCTAAACATAGGTAAGCTTTTGAATGGAATAGCCCTTTGAGTTGCCTATGTGTTGATTTATATCTATCTAGTCTGTACTTGAATGGGAACATTCAAGAGCTCTTTGCTGGACATGGCCGTGTTTTCTGCAGCAGACTAAGAACAAGAACAATAAGTTAAACTTCTCCAGGTTTGTCAGTGATTTGATTTGTGATGTTCCACATAAGCACAAGAACACACAGCCGTATAAACACAAACACACACACAAACACACACACTTACACAAGTACACCTGGGCTAATAAATAAATAAATAAATAAAATTTCCAAAAAGTACTAGTTTCCCATGTGAAAAAACCACCTGCCAGTACGTAAGAGAGAATAGAATAAAAGTAGCAGAGATACGTACCACTACTACCACTATTGACTTATGTCAATAAACTCCTGTTGTACTAAATGTAAAAATAAATCCAACCCAAAAGACATAATCACATAAGTAATTAAGAATTCAGAGACTTCTTTTGTACCTGAAGGCACTTCCTGGGCATCTTTCATGCCTTGCAGAGGGCTCCTTAGTGCCTGCTCTGCTGGTCGTGATCCTACGCATAATAGCTACATTTGTCGTCCATTTACTAAATGTAAAGTGTTCTAATGAAAAGTAGGATTTCTTAAGATTGTTGGTAGCATAAAGTAAAACCAGGCAAGTATATCTATCTATCTATCTATCTATCTATCTATCTATCTATCTATCTCTCTCTCTCTCTCTCTCTCTCTATATATATATATATACATATATACATCCTGTTTATGTATTGGCTAGTGCCTCTTAGAGTTGGTTACAGTACATAATAAAAAATCCTACTAATTTCTTTACAGAAATGTTTCTCGTCTCTGACCTACCAAACATTCGAGCATTACACTGATCTGATTCCCTTTGTCATGACTCTTCAAAGCTTGATACCTTTAACTTTCTTTTATGTGGTCAGGCTTCTCATGATATCACGTAACTCCTGTGGTCTCATCCTGGATTTGTTCAGTGTGTGACTCAGTTTGTGGCTGTATCACCTTTGCTTCTTAATAACCCTGTGCAAACGTTGCAACCACTCATTTCCAAACATAAAACTGCAAGCACTCACTATCCTGTGGGAATGAAGGAGGCGGCTGTGGAAGAAACCCTGTAGGGACAGCAATCAGTACATTTGCAATTGCTTGCTGTCCCTGACCAAGACTGTTAGAGAATTTTTTACTTTTAATACTAATTCTGCTCTTTATGAAGTACGAATTACTGATTAATGAACACCACTCTGTTCCAGCTACATCCTACACCCCATATGGCATGTAAAAAACCCTTACAAAAAAGTTAAAAAAAGAGATCTACTAAATCATAGTTCAGTGCATGACTAAAGTAGGGGGATTATCTAGAATCCTATGACTTATAACTTTATTCAAAAGAGTTTTAAAACTGACTAACAAGCATTCAGATGCTTCTTTGGGATACTGCCTCATTCCCCAAAAATAGTGTTATCAAACTTTCACAGACATTGAAGGCAATTATTTCTTCCTTTATAGTAGACACTGGTATTGAGTCTAGCAAGCACAATACATAAGATCTACAAAAACTGTTGTACATAATGCAAAAATTCCCTGTGCTGACAATATAACAAATAAGGAGAATGATGTTTTCTAAAGTTGTCAATGATCATGGGATCATATTAGATCATAGAACCATAGAATACTGGAATGGTTTGGGTTGGAAAAGACTTTAAAAGATGATCTGATCCCAAACCCTCCTGCCATGGGCAGGGACACCTTCCGTTAGACCAGGTTGCTCAAAAACCCCATTCAGCTAGGCCTTGAAGATGTACTTTCTTTCAGTAATGCAGTCATGTCTCTGACAGCTTACAGAATACTTTTTCTTCCCATTTAATGTCTTCTTTCTCAACAATGCCAGGAGCCATGTTATTGGCAGTCTATGGCAAATGAGGTAGTAACAGCTGTTAACAGGAGCATTTCTACCTCAGCTATGCAAAAAAGAAGAAGGGAAACAAAGTAGCTGAGAGCAGTTTGAAGACCTAGAGTAGGCTACTAGGCACATATGCAGTGAAACATAGCTCTTGTGAGCTTGGGGCCATCAGTCCTAGGCTCCTGATGGTCCAGACTGGAACTGCCACTTCCCTCTCTTCTGCTTTGCAGATCCCTGGCAAAGAAGTTGGGACATGGTGGGAGACAGATTAGCTATCACAAACATCTTCTAACTTTTGGATGATGGAGTCCATATGTGGCATGAACCTGGGTGTAGAAGCCCACAGCACTCCTAGCTTTGCCAGTTTGGACATAGCCTTGATGTTATGCTATTGCTACATGCTATATAGACCCTTGCCTGAATCGTTATGCTTGTGTCCTGAAATTTATGAATGTGAGGTTTTAAAACACTCAGACAGATAAATCTAACATCAAGTATAACAAAAAGCCAGGGATTAATCCAATAATTCAAACTCCACACAATGGTTACACTCGCTTTCAAGAATAGGAGCAAATGTGACTATTAGCAGAGGCTAAATCAGTTTTGCGTAAGATATACCTAGAGCAGATTAAATCAGCATGTAAAAGCGTACAGAGTGTAAAGCTTGTATACACTCAGTCTTGTTCGTGCCAAACTCTAATTCCAAAGAAAAGGAAAGTTAGTGGAAATTTATATCCAAAGATTATTGGATATTATAAGCTGTGTAAAAGGTAGAGTTTTTAGGGTGGTATTAACTTACCTATATATTAGGAATTTGATTGTGGTTTATGGACTAGTTGGTGGTTGGGCTGCTTGTTTTTTTCAAAGAATATGCGGTCACTAAACTTAAATGCTGTCCTGTCATACACAAAGAGCCCTTAAAATCATAGATTGTTTTCTCTCTTTTCAGGATTTATTTTATTTTAAAAATTATATGTACATACACATATTCCATAATTGTTACTTTTTCTAGAAGATTTGAAAGACCTTTAGGTGGTATATAGATCAAGTATGACTTAGCCTGGACAGGGGACATAAGGTACTTATCAAAATTCATCCCTACTATTGTGTCTCCTTTTATTTCTGTCCACTATAGCGAAAAGCTTTGTATGCCCTTCCAGTAAAGGACGCAAGGCTGGCTAGCAGTCAGTGTGACAGAAGGAAAGCAGTGCAGCAGAAAATTGGATAACAGGATAAAAAACACAAGGACCACAGGAAGCCCATCAAAACTGCCTCCTCTTGTCAAAAACCAGACAAGTGACAAGTACAAATATAAAGTATTATCCACAATTCAGTATTTCTAATGATATCACAATTACAGTCCTGCTTCCTATAGGCAACCACTTTAATTTTTAGGCTTGACCTTACAATCGCAAACCAAATGTGGTGTGACAAAACAAATCTGTGGAAGAATTGTTTGCAGTCAGACATCTGACTATACTGTCCCAAGCTAACTTTTATTTAGCTATTTTCCCTTAGAAAAAAAGTGTTTAAAGAGTACTGCTCAGTCACTGATCTAAAAAACATGTTGACTTAAGACCGTTCACATATTTAAAGATTCCAGATTGCGCATCAGAGTCAGGCAATTTGTCTGCCAACAGTTCAAGACTGTGGCTAATTCATTACTCACACATCTCTAGTTGGAGTAGTAATTTAAACTCATGTGTGTCATATTAATTGTAATCTTATTTCAAAGTGACAAGATAAATTTCTCAAGGTACATAATATATTATGGACATAGGTCAAAACAAATGAGTGTCTAAAAGAGATTAACACTAAATACATGCAATATGTCATGTTTGTAAATTAAGAAAGGATAAATTACAGTAACATTTAACAGATTGTTCATTATACTTCATCTATGCTTAGGCTTAAAAGCACTAACAAATACTTCTCCTGTATATAAGGTCTCTTTAAACAACTCATATGGAATATATAGGATTGCATACTTGGGATACAGAAGCATCAGTTCCCAGATCCTACAAAGAACAGAACACAGTGCTACAGGATAAACAAACCTGGCATCCTGATTGGAGTTTCTGTGATTTATTCTTATTAGTAGCAGGAGTGTTAAGGGAAAATTCAAACTTTTTTCCCTGTTTTTTTCTTTCCTTCCTGTTACAAGATTAGCTAAACATGTTGGAGACAAGTGGTTTAATTTAAAAGCAGTCTTGGAGCTTTTCATAACAAGGAAAGCTTTGAGGCGCTTCATCAGTTCAAGCACCTGAGCAATTCACTGTCACCGCTCTTGCAGAGCTCTGTGTCCTGCATGGACAACAGCATTGTCATGTGGGAGCAGCCAGCCCCAGGACATCACTGTCTTGAGTTCCCTCCACATGCAAACCCTTTGCCAGCTTCAGAAGCTCACAGCAATGGCTTTGAAAGTGTGCCTAGGTAAAACTAATGAGGGGGTACAAGGAAATAAATATAACTGCTCCCCTGAATGTAGAATTTGACCCATCAAAGAGTGTTTATTCATATTTATATTGTCACAAACATATTAAAAGGCAAGGACACATTTCTATATTCACCAGTATCCAGAAATGGGATCTTTTGTAAAAAGCTATATTTACGATATGTGCATCTGATATATGGATTCATCCTTTTTGATGCCTGCATAGGAAATATATTAACAAAGTTGATTCTAAATAAATCTGGATTAGGAGTCCAATCTCCACAGAATTTCTCAGACAAAAAGCGAAAGAAAAACATTTATTATATCACAGTAAATAAGTATTTAATATAATTGTAACTATATCTGCACTAAAATTTCTAGTGTTGTTACCAGTATTTCTCAACAAAATCTACTTATAGACCAGCTCTTCTACACTTTCTAAAGCAAGTATAATCCTATTGATTCAATGAAATTGTCCACAGAGCTAAAAAAAAATAAGTAGGAAGATTTAATACAACTAATTTTAAGCAATTTACTGAAAACAATAAACATTCCAGGTTGAAATCACTGATCATGCTGATTTTATCAGATAAACTGTGGGGTTTTTCCTCTTGTCATGTAAGGATTCCATTGATAGACTGAATAATAATAAAAGGATTGACTTTATTCCAGATGACATTTTAATTCATTTAATTTTAGTCACTCTGGTGATAACGCTGTAACACTGCTTTCAAATAAAGAAAATCTGCTGAGAATTATGTGCTGAATGGGGGCTTTTCCATCACTAACTCGTGATATCGTACATCTATTTATTTCTGCAGAAAACTGCTGTAGCCTCACACTCTTTAATTACTGCCATTTAAAAGTAATAATTTAAATTTCATTGCTTTTGCCATGTAAATGTCATTCCTTTTCTAAATAAGGTCAGCCATTTAGACATATTTGTTTTGATATGTGTGTCATCTATATTTCATTTCACTGTATTTCATCTCCTCTTAAAGGCATCATGATGCTTCTCACCCTGCTTTACTCTCCACCCTGCCATTTGTCAGTAGCATAGCTGTGTTGTTAACACAATCCATGTATCAGTCACTGGTCACTGTCATCTCCTGTTATTTCCAACCTCCTTTCTTTAAAAATCTACCCATTTCCATGGAAATGTACAAGTGCTAATTGGAACCAGCAACAACTCTGACTGTGGGATAAAGGAATGAAGGAACAGAAACACATGGGATAAATCAGATTTCATTGCTTACTAATGCAGATGTCAGTAGAGATGGGTGAACATCTTATCCTTACCTGCAGACCTTGTTCTTACCCATGGTAAAAACAGAAGCAAAACTGAAGCCTTTGTTGCTGCTATATGTTCAACACGAGCAACTGGCATTCAATAAAATGGGCAGGGTTAACAAGGCCAATGGAATAGTGTCTCATTCCTCTAATGGGTGTGGGGGTCATTCTGATTAGAAATATGTTTGCTACATGTTTTGAGTCTAAGTAGTCTTTTGTAAACATATTATTGTCTGGTTTATGGGGAATCTCATCTGGCTTCCATAGGGAAAAGATCCTCCAGTTCTTTTGGTAGTTTGCAGTTCGGTTACCCCACGTTAGTTTCTGTCAGACTGGGTGATGTTCTCAGAAAATCTGTGCCTGCATCACTCTTCCTCATTTAAGGAGGTAGTATCAGACTGACAACAGAAACACAAGCTGGAATGTCACATTTGGAGTCAATAATGTGCAAGGCAGAAGAAGGGTCAGCACCCATACAAAGGAGACTATGGAATATAGGATGCAATAATTATAAAACTTCCTAGAAGTCAATATATAGTTGAACAGCCTGAAAAAGTGAAAAAGGACGTCCAAAACTCGAGTAAATTTTTTTCAGTGCATTCTTTTCCACTTCTCCTTTGACTGAAATGAAAATTGTGGCATTTTTTTTTATTGTATCAAGACTTAAGTATAAATTCAATCTTACAAAAACGACTAAACTGTGTGAAGAAAAAGGTGAATTTATAAATTTGACTCTCAGCAGAAGTGTTCACATGCCAGGCAGACATATATCCAGTACACTCTGAGGTTATGATCAACAAGAAAAAATTCTTTTATGAGCACATCCTGTGAGTTGATAATTGAGGCAAAACTGTTGAATTACCTCCAATGGTCCCTTCCAGCTTGAATTATTTTATGAGTTCTGATACCAGATTACTTTTGTGAAGTGTTCTGGATCACTGAAGCCGCAGAAGGAGCAAATGTGTGGGTAAAAATGTGATCCAAATCATACCCTGCATGAAGCTTTAATAGAAATGACAGGAAAATTTAACATTTTGATGGTTTTAGCAGGTTTTTTCAGTTTTTTTCCCATGTTCTCTGGTTGGATAGTGAGATGTGTGGAAACAAAACCTGTGTACATTGTTTTATTACTTAAAAAAACCCATCTATCAAAAGTTTCATGACATAAGTGATACTTCAGACATAGTCTGATCCCTCATTATTATTGTAAAGGCTCAGAAGAAAGGACAACAACAGATCAGTGCCTTTAACATCAGGTAAAATTTTTGCACTGTAAAAAAATAATTTGTGTTTGCAATCATCAAAATTTTCAGTCAAATACCTTTCTCAAATCTGCTGAAATAAATGGAGATTGTACACTCTGCTCAAGTGGGCAGAGAACAGGGATCAGAGACACTTTTTGCAGCTGTAATGACAACATGTGCAACTTTTTTCCCCCCAAGATATTCTTAGATCTTGATGTTTTGAAGGCAGTGAAGCCCTTTCTCTTGTTTGTTGGTTTTAGGAGAATTTTGAACTACACTGAGCAGATGCTAAAACAGATGGACACTGTCTTTTGAAAAAGTGGGAAAAATATGTGATTAGAAAATGTCATGCTATTGTTTCTTCTTAATTTTTCCGGCTGGATAAGCTATGAAAGGACTTTCTTTATGTCATAATTGAAAGTCTAAATGCGGACACTGCCTTAGTCAGTATTACATAAGCAGCTAGATCCTGGCCCTGCTCCACTACTCCTTTTTTAAAGAGTGAACTCCTGTGGGGTAGCCCCAGCCTCTGTTTTCACCTGGGGAAGAGTATTTCAGGATGAAAATCAGCAGACTGTAGCTGGAGTCAGAGCAATCTCAAATGGGCAGTAAGCCCTATGGAGACTGCAAACCCTGCTCTGATGGGGGAGAGTGGCAACAACCTGTCAGGCTGCCACCTTTGCTATGTTTTATTCTTTCACCACCTGGGAACGTGTTTATGGAAACTCACCAGGACTGGGAGAAGGAAAAAAGAAGACATGCTACTCCTCACCTCTTGATGATATCTTTCCTAACTGCTGCTCACCCAGGGACTGGAGCTGCTGTTGCTCATCATAAAAGCTTCCCGAAAGATCCCACATGCCCTTCCTCCTGGCCTTGCATCAGTCAAACTGCTTACCATTCAAAATTGGTGCATGGGGACACCTTTGTTGCTTGCATACAGCTGTTTCATCTGTAAGTTCCATCAGCTTGAAAGCAAATTTATGTTGGTCACTAGTCTAACTTGTATCATAGCCAAAAGAGTCTCCCAGTGTTGGAGTTGCAGGACAGAGATCTGTGCATGGAGTGGTTATATATTGTGAGCAGAGCACAGGAGGAAAAAATGAGGGATTTGGTCTGATCGTTCCTCTTCTATAGAAGACTTATCTCTCCATGTTTTGTCTGTAAATTAGATAATGGGCTCTTCAATAAGACAAGTGATTTCTCTAGGGCTGTCCAGTAACACTGGCTGGTGTATCAGCTGATGGAGCATTTTGTTTCCTCCATCACACCAACCTTCTTTTACTTTTAATAGCTGTTCTTTCTATTGTATTGTATTCCTCTGCGGTTTGATTTTTACATCTTTCTTCCAAATAACATGAGAAACAATTGCAAACAGTTAGACTCACAGCCCTATGAATAATTGAATATGTTCTTGACTGTCTGAATAGGAAAAAGATTAATATTAAGACAGGCTGGAATTCCTGTAAATTCAATTTTATATACAGAAAAATACTTCCCTCATGTCTAAATGGAATACTTCATTTCATATTGATACATTTCAAAAAGCTAACAGGAGATATCCATTTATACATAGAAATCAAATTCTTACAATAAAAGCTGTTTTGATTGTAGAAACACTTTGCTTTTGAATTTTGCAGCAAGTTGTTTCAAGATTGGATGGTTTTGGAGTTCTGCTTTCCTTTATTGAAAACAATCAAAATGAAATCAGAAAATGCTATGTTCAACTCAAATTGGTAATTTGGGGTAAAAACATTTCATCTCCTGTTTGAAACAAGTTTCTTTGTGATGATAATTTAGACTAAATGTGAAAAATTTGCTTTAGGCCTCAGTTCGTCCTTTGGCAATGTGGAACCACACTGTGGATGGATTCTTCCAATGATCTCTTGTGAGGCAACCCTGAGACATATTGGGATGTGTTGCCTGGCAGCCTTTTAGCTTGTATGAAGTGAAGTGCGTGAACTTGTATAAATGTGAAATTTTATTCTGGCGGAAATTACACCTATTGCAACACAGGCTGGATTTTAAACTGCACAAAAAGTTGCTGCATGAACTGTTTAACAGCTTAATCAAAAAAAAAAAGAACAACCTTTTTTCTAGAATTTGCTAAATCCATTTAAAACAATGGTGAACTGACAATAAATAGACCACACGCACAAGAATACTTATCCAACTAAGTTATTCCCTTGCAACAGTACGGTCATGTTATGTCATAAGAGTGTCATATGAAGGCTGAGGAGAAGTTCTAGGCCCTTTAAAACAATTAATTTTTTGCCAGTGTGCAAACAGATCAAAGATATTAACTATCATGTTAAGCATGTAACACTATGCAATGGAATAAGAGACTACCCTAGAAGCTAGGCCTTTTCCTTCTTACATTTAATTCTGTACAGAAATATGAAATAACCATTTCTTTTCCACAAGAAAATGGAACATCACAAGACATGTGATGTCCAGCCACGTCTTTAATATTTTTATTCTACAGTAAGTCATATTTTCTGTGGCCTTATTCTTACATAAAAACTACATGGAAGAATTACTGCATACCTCCTAAGGCATTTTTTTATAATGCAATGATCAAGTCTAAGTTTTTACACCTCCATTAAGATGAAAATAGTCTTAATATCTTTAACCTTATTCTGCTCACCTTTGCCTGAGTATGCGCCCTTTTCAGGCATATATGCTCCAGCTAAATCCTTAATTTGGTTTAAGAATAATACTCATGACCTCATTCCACTCGTTTTGTGCTCTATATAAATTAAGAAGTGTAGTAGTCTGTCAAGCAGTTGTTCTGTCTAAGAAGTGACGCAAATAGGGAGATCAGTAGCTAATGGATTTCTCAATGCTTGTCTTTATCACTGTGTATCTGTGTCATTCTGAGACAATGTACCTACCTCTCTTCTTTCTTTCCACGTGAAGTGTTTCTTTTATGTGACTGACAGCAAAAATACACAGTCAAGAACTGAGAAGAAGTCAGGAATAAACCACGTGGCTAACAATGCACCAGAGTAGTTCTCCAAAGAAAGCATAGCAGGCACTTCAAATGGCATCTGAGCTCAGCACAGCTCCCAGCATCTCCCACCCCCAGTACTCTTCAAACAGCTGCGGGTTATTAGAAGGGATATTGAACAGAACCAAAGAGCCATTCTTAGTGTCATTTCTTATCACAGAACTCTTAACACAGACCTGATGTTGCTGGAGAAATACGTATTACCCTGCTCTTAGAGGGTGACATAAACTACCAAGGGTTCTGGCTCTTATCTCTGTGCTACTGAAATGTTACTTTTATATCTCCACCTCCTTGCAGTCCCTTGAGACTAACAAACATGAATGTTTGCACATAATTTGGGGGTCTATGGGATCTTTTAAAATATAATTAAAGAAGATAACTCAAAATTTATTCACCTTGTAAAATTTAAGACTGTCATGAATAAATAAAAATACAAATATAAATTATCTCAGGAAAAGAATTCTGAAATGGTACTGTTAAACAATTAGATACTGTTAAATGAAATGAGTAAATGTCTAAATTAATTTTAAGAATCCAGAAAACCTTCTTTTGACAAAGAACTAAAGTTCTGTGTTCAATAAAATAGTAAGCAAAAAGTAAAAATTTGTGAATTTTAAAATTTTATGCAAAATCAATGTGAATCCTGCAGGTCTGAAAAAGTGAAAATACTTCAATTTTTTGCATTTTTGAATGTTTTGTAGCAAAGCACATGCTCCCTGGTCAGTGCCTTCAGATGTATTAAGGAAGTCTTCTGGAATTAGGCATTGGTAAAGACATATGGTCTAAGACAGCAAGGAAGGAAATAAAAGTGGAGTGAAAAGAAAACTGCTTGCCACAGAAAGCCTGCAGTGCCAAGTATTGATAAAAACAAGAAAACCTCCCAAGCTGATTCCAAACCTCATCATTTTACTCTAATACTAAGAAGCTGCATGGAAAAAAACCCAACAACAACAACAAAAAACAGAACAAACCAAAACAACAAAAAAGTTAGCACATCTCAATAGCTAGTGGTGCTGAGTTACAAAAAATTACATAAATATTTATTCATGTTAGTCATTGCTAGACAATAGATACTTTCAGTGAGATATATCCCCACTGGGACATAAAAAGCATCAGATATAAATGTTCAAATATTATGTTTAGCATTAAAACTCAATGAAAAGCAAAAATGTATCAGGTGTATACCAGAATAAAAGACACAGTTGTTTTTTCAAGTCTCAGCATCAACTTAACCATGAAAGTTTATCTGGAGCCATACTTGAATAAGTGCTAAAATGCATATGGGTGGTACATAAAGATCACATTTTCAATGAAGTTTTAGTAAAAAGGAAGATATTTAGCTAGAAAATACAAGGGTGAGAGGGAAGAAAAAAGAAGAGGCAAATGTACATCCTTCTTAGGAAAAGGAGGGGCTTTAATCCTCATGCATTGTAGTACATAATCGCAATAATTACTGCTGTGTCTTCATAAAAGTCATTAAAAGTCCTCAAGTGTTTTAAAAGCTGGGATTCTTACCCTGAGGAATATCAGAGCATGCAGCCTATACATAGATCTCATTATTTGGTGCAGAAGTTTAAAAAAAAAAGCAGCTCTGCTGTTTCATCAAACCAGGACACTGTGGGGTCTATATGCCATTCTTTGCATCGTCTGGGAAGCTTAAGAAGCTTTGAAGTAAAATAGACGGAGACCCACAAGTTTATGAAATGATGTTTACTTATGTAAGATGGCATTTAAAAGAAAAACAGATTAAGTAGAGTGTGTAGAGAGGGGGGTTGGCACAATCTGCATTCTGCAAAACCTGCTTTTAAAATTAGGGAGTTACTGTAAAGCCTGGACTGCAGCAAATGAGTCTCAGAGGCTAAAGTACACTGAGACAGTAGACAGCATGGTAGAATTTGTCAAGGGCTAAAATGCATTTTTTTGCAATCCTGTAAATACTTCCAGCTATTATCATTAATGTTTTTATTGTTATGTCACTGAAAGTGCTCACAGCTTCACAAGTTGCTTAGCTTCAAGAAATCAGAGCTGTGGGGTTTGAATAGTAGAAAACTAGCCTTTGTGAAATCCTGTTTTATTACATGGAATCTATTTTGCTGGAACAAACAAAGCATGTCAAATGTCATCAGCGGAAGAAGATTTTAAGCTTTGTCTGAGACCTATTTTGCCAAGCAGTAATAGCTGGCTTTAGCATTTCTTTTGTGCCAGTGTAGTTAGTATCTGATCCAATTTGGATGGAAAGTGCCTTTTCCAAATGTTTAGCAGATGGAAGGGTGGTGAGTAGCCACAAGAAACAGGTTATTTCTATTACAATAAATTGCTTGGAAAACCAGGTATTCCTCCACTGCCACTGCCAGATATCATAATAGCACAGGGTGTCTATGAATCAGGTATAACACTGTCAACCCAAGAGCAAGGTCTCTCACTCTGCCCAGTGCTGCTTTGTAGAAACCAGTTGCTTTCCAAATGCATGCTCAAGGCCGCAGTTACTTTCTAAGGAGCTTTTCTGGCATGTTCAGCCATCCCCTCAGGGCAGGGTAAAGTTCATGGATTGGAACAGGAGACCTTGCCACTATAAGGACTTTATGTTCAGGCCTCTCTGTACTTCACTGCTACTTTCAAAATTTCTTATATGAAGGAAATATTTCATTGTACTTCTGCTGCTGCTTTTACTATTAAACATAAAAGGTACAAACAGGAAAATAACATAATTAGTATCTCTTTCTTTTCCATACAGCCACTTGTAATTCTCTCGGCATGAGAGCTGCCAGACACTTTGACTCATGCAGTCAGCACTAATATACCAGTGTAAAAATAAGAGATAACTGAGACAGCAGGAAGTGTTCCAGAAAAGCAGTCTGATCTTCACACAGCTTCTTTCTACTTTCTTCTACTTGGCATGCTGTATTTTGTAGCTCATTAGTTATCATATGTTCACGTTGCTCTCTGATTCTCGTGATAAATACCTCTGGTAAAGAAGAGCACAGCTCAGAGACTCTGCCTCCCCATTGTGGGTACACTGAAGAAACTACTTTTAACTCCATCATCTTTAGTTCCAGATTGAAGTTGTGTTTTTGGGATCCTCATCTCATATTCTGTTTGCTGTTGCTTACTTGGGAAAAAAAAATAGCAATAATATAATCAGTTTAAGCTGGTAAGGGACCCTACTATTTCTTGGATCTAGGCCATATCCCTCACATTGTTTTATACATGCAGTGACAAATGCAGCGAAGATCATAAAGTTGGAGTATTCACTTAAATCTGAACCGCTTCACTGGCTGTAGGGTGCTCAGTTTCCTGGCTCTTTGGCCAGCTGAATATACAGGAAATTCTCAAAGTTTTTTAGAAATATCAAATTAAAGTTTCTGATTTCTTCTCAACTGAGCAGGGAGAAGTTTTACAAGTTTTACATTTTCAGTTTTAGAGTACTTGAATACTTTCTTATATGGTATTTGAGTAGAACTCTGTATTAGCTTTGTCTGTATTTTGCTAATTCTAGCATGGCAATTCACAGCTCTCTGTGATGGCAGGAAGACTTGTGCCCTAATATATACCAGCCATTTAAAGCTTTCTGATGTTGAAAGCACTGTTGCCACTGTGGTTCCATCCAAATAAAGCCAAGGAGGGATGTAAGCATAACTTGGAGAGCAGCACTGAAGGTGCAGTGTGATCATTACAAAGCATTCTTCCTGCTTCTGTATCCAGAAAATCATCACTAGGTGACAGAGATATACTACAGGCTTAAACCACAGCGAGAATCTATTTGGAAGGGCAAAATGGGCACTGTTGCCATCTCTCTGTCCTCTGGCTGTCCCACAGACAGATATCCTCATCTCATTAGTTTTACTTATTCTTCAAGTCTGGGTACGGAGTTTCTCAGTGTTGATATAAAGCTACAGTAGTGTCCAGTGTTATACTCCCAGTGATTCAGTATGTGGAGAACACTTGCAGAAGAACAAACTTGAACCGTCCAAGATTTATATTCTGATCTCAAGAAGGCACAGGGCTTTTGATCTCCTGTGGGTCATCTTTTTCTACGTATGCATGTTCTCCTTCATATGTAGTAACAAATATATCTGTATTTGAGTCAGTTCTTTAAATGCCATGGGAATTGGATTGAGAGCAGTTCCCACATTTCAACAGAAATGGAAAATTAGGAACTGGGAAGAAGTCCAATACATATGAATTATGCTTCTTCACTTCCGCTGGTTTCCATTTACAAAGAGCCAGAGCTGGAATTGCCACTCTGAAGATTAAAGAGTCTTGCATTCCAGTGGAACTGTCTTCTGTCTCCTTATGATTATTATTCCTGGTTCTTAAAAAATGTTACAATAATAATGAATATGAATAATTAAAGAAAGTAACGTTAACTTCAATATTGCAATAGCACTTGCTTTAGGAAAATGTACAGGAAAACTTACAGCCCAAACTTGCATCTGGCCAAAAACATTTTCCCCATTACAGTTGTTCTGCAGTACAATTCTCTCAAGCATGAGAATTTATATTCTTGCGAGATTTTTGATTATTATAATTCTTTGTTACAATTTTACATATCCATAGAAATAGTTCAACCCAAAACTTGTCCAACTGCTCGTCTTTATGATATCATATGTAAACAAGAACCATTTAGCAATGCTGTCTTATGAGAACATTCCTAAAACATTAAATGGTTTGTAGTATGCCAGAAAAATTTCAAAGCTATCTGACCAAAAAAATTGTTCAAACATATGAAAAGCCTTTTGAAACTTCTGTGATGATAAAACATTAACTTAATCCTTTAATTATAAATTGAGCAGCAGATAGAGTTATCCATTTTGAATCTGAAATACAACATGCATAAGTGTCTGACAAGAGAATGTCTTGTCCAGTTTCAAGAGTAATCAGAAATCTGATTTGTTTCATTCTTTATAGAAACATTGTTATAGCATTGTGATAATATTTTAAAATGACTAAATGAAAGAAAATACACTATTGTCTGTCTGAGCAAAACATCTAAACCCTAGTTGTATTGCTCTTTCCATTGTCCATTTCCATCCTCCAGATGCTAATGTTTAAGCTTAAGTTTCTACCAGCACTACCTGGATGTGAAGCTCAATGTGTTAATGGGAATACCACATCTTCTACATAATCTGTTACCACTGAATCTGACTCTATGAAAGTTCCCTATGACATGGCTAATTTTAATCTGAATTTAGAATAAAAATAATCTTGCTTTATTTTCTTAGTAACATACTTCGTTCTTGTACAAACGCCAAATGTTTTGAGTCTTCACACTTTCATGAGCATTTTTACTTCTCATTCTGAAGCTTTGTTGAGACAAACCTCTGAAAAATGAAGGAATCCCTAGCCTCAAATATCTTTATGCAAAATGAATGACTGGTGTTAGAGCTTATGTAACTACAGATCCTATGAAGAATAATTTTTCCAAGATCTGATGGTGAAATAGAATCCATGGGGCCTGTACTCTAGGGGCAGTGAAATATCAGCAGTGTAGCATTGGAGGTGTAATATCTGAGCATAACTACTGACTGTCCCTCTTCTGAAACTTGCCAGATCTCAGAATTCCACAGTGCTCTCCTCTTTTAGTTTGTTTGTTTACATTAAATAAATTAAAACACATCATCAAGACATCCAGAGTTTGTATGTTTCTCTAATAACAGATAACTATTATAAAGGATAATCTTAGTCTAGTCATCTTAGTCTGAAAGTCTCACTAGTTTTATTCTAGGATTTCTCTAGAATCCTTTAAAACTTCAGAAAAAAATCTGAATAATAGATACAGGTCTGTAGCATTTAGCTAAAATTTAGCAGTCTCTTTGTTAAAGCTGCTATTGTGCCAGTATTTTGGAAGATAACATAAGTAGGAATATATCAGGTCATTGTTCAACTTTTAACTTATCTGGAAACACTGTGAAATGCTTTGCAAATAAGGGAACAGTCTTAAAAGTATTTCCTGCATACATTACGTGCAAGTAAACACAGCAGTTTATACAAGCCTGAGTTTTGGTACTGTGTCTTTTACAACATAAGCAGAGTCCATGAATTTACACTCATGCTTCCAGCAGCCTAGCGTAAGATCCCTAGCTGAGAAGATGATAGGTAGCTTCCAGCACAGAACAAAGTAATTCCCATGAGATGGATTTCAGACAATAGCCAAGAGCTCAACAGGATCCCGTGTAAGAGTGTAGAGGTGTTCTGCTGTACTCCCCCGCTGATCTGTGCTCATCTGTATGTTTGTGACTCTGCTGAGTTGTGATCTAGCAGTGGTTCAAAGGCGCTAACTAGAAAATCAAGGAATTTCTGGGAAAAATGAAGCATCAGAGAAAAGGTAGAGAAATCTACTAGAAGATTGTCTTATGCCACTGAAATGATTGGAGCTGGCTAGAAAATTAATTTTATTTCTCATAATGTATTGCATGTGACAAAAAGGCCTTTTTCCTTTGGGCTCCTGTTTTTACGAATTCCACGGAAAAAAGAAAAAAATAACCCCCAAAAACTCCCAAGAGCCACCTCCCTTCCCTTCCCTCCCCCCAGAAAAGAGAGGAGAGAGGAATGTCCTGTAGGAAGAAAAACAGGAGTCTGTCTGCGGATCCTGTAAGCAGAAGGAAATGTGTTCATTAAAAAAAAAAAAAAGAAGAAGTCAGTTCAATTTGAGAGGACAAAACTAGACTGGCAACAGCTACGTGAAATGACCGTAGAAAGTGTCTATTAAAGCTTTTAAGGCAGTCTTTGGAAAGTGTCCATACAACAGGCTCCAAGACGGGCTTTTAAATGTTTTGGAGGTTTTTAATCACTAGTCATGAGAGTTTCCCAGTATTTACTTTGTAAAATTCTTTATAGTTGTAGGGGAGGATTGGTCAGAAATACTCCTGAATTCAACCATTCCAGTGGCAGATTAAAAGTTCTCATAAGGTGAAAGCAAATCTTCCTGCTCAGGCAAAAAGATATAATAATTAAAGCTCCAAAGACTGGTAAAATAAGGAGTATAAACATGTTTTAGACAACTCTCTTTGTATAAATTAAAAATTCTGCTCATGTCTCTGCCAATGTATCCTTTTCCAGGAATATGAAACTGAGATCTTCCAAATTTGGCTTTTCATGTTTTTAGCAGCTTTTTGCAACTGGACCTGACATCCAAACTGATACCATAGCTCTGTTTTTCTTCACTGGGTTACTGCACATTGATGACAGATTGCAAAACAGCTTTATACAGAAAGAGTTTCAAAAAGCCTCCCAAACTGTTAGCAATTTATTTATTTTTCTCCTTACTGTGGAAATGTTTTGGCTCTGTATTTCAAGGTAGCATCTTTAACTGGCATCGCTCAGCCAGTTTCAGGCCATTTGGTTCTACAGGGAAGGTCTAGCAACCCTCTGAGCAAGCTCCAGAAAGGGACCCCTTGAACACACAAACCTTCACATTCTTATCTTCATGGAGTCTCTGTTATTTTCTCAGTAGAATCAAGATTTAGACATGTCAAATCACCTGACAGGAGTCAGACGTGAAAGAAATATATAGCAGGGCAATATTTATGCAAGCTATACCCGTACTCTGTCATCAAAACCCAGTCATTGTGCATGCTCCTGGGGAACCAGAGCCCATTCCTGCTCTGGTTGCAATGTAGCCTTGTTTTCCCCTCTTTTCTATTAGATTTTTTCCCTGGCATCTGACAGAGCACTGGCCCTGAGCAACAGCAAGAGCTGTGGAGGGGAGGAGCAGTTGGGTGGGAGAGCTCCTCATTATGAGTTGCTTCGCTTTGACAGCCATGCAGGATGCACAGTGTGATGACCATGCACAGCTCCTGCCTTGGAGCAGACTGGGGGAGAAGGAACAGTTACTGTTACACTTCTTGTGACAAAACAAGAGGCTATCCAATGTCCCTGTGTGCAAGTTGCTGTGCAAACAAAACACTGCTTCTAAACCTAGCAGCAAGGCACCATATATATAGAAAATCCAAGGGGAACTAGTAGCATTTTCTTGATCTTTACATGAAAATGTGAGAGGTTTTATCCTCAGTTGCTCAAAAAAGAAATTTTGAAGAAAAAATAATCAAAGAAATGGTCATATGCGCAGCTAATTTTTACCCATGGAGTTAAAATTGACCCCAGGGAACATGACTTCAATGATTCCGGTAATCTCAGTATTAACACATAAGGCTGTCACATCTCAGATCTAACTTCTGTAAAGACAGGTGGTTAATGAGGTGGTTCACCTCAGGCCTACGCTGGGATTTCTGCTTGCAGATATAAAGATACTCCTGGTCTTCGTGGTTAACTTCTTTGGTGCAGCTAAGATTTATTTCCAACTTCTCTTTTTTCTTAGCGTTATCTATATCTATGCATATTTTTTATTCTACCATCAATATGTTTAGTTCCTTTGAAGCTAGGTCATTGAAAAATATGTTTCTCTGGAGCTTGATTCTTTGGTGTTCATCTCTTTCTCTGAGGATCAACATATAATGCTTCCAAATATGTGAGTTAATTTTTAACTTCTTCACTTTATTTAAATAAAGTTTGCATTTGGAAAAAAAAATGGCCAGTTTCAACACCAGATAGGCTAACTCTGGAGTGTCTTCCCAAAGAAGTGGCAGCTCCAGTGCAATGATCCCGTTTTATACCGCCAGTCCCAGGTAGCTGCTCAAAATCCTTTGACAGGGCCTATCATGGGATCACAGAATCATTTAGGTTGGAAAAGACCTTTAAGATCATTGAATTCAACCATAAATGCCAGGTACATGGCATGATGGTGGCAGTAACAAGAACACTGTGTCTGAACTGAGCTTCCTCTGGATGAATGTTGCTGTCTGTCATAGGAAAAAATAGCTTTGCCTGGTGTCAGGAAAAGCATCTACAATTTAAAATGTGAATAAAAACAAAGTATGTAACTTGTGATGGGTAAACATCTTAAAAGGTCATGCTGGAGCTGTGCAGACAGAAGGTGCAAAAATGCAACTTTTTGTACCCCTTTAAAACTGGAAATAATCATAAATAACTGTCTCCACACATACTCTTCCCTCTGTGTGACTTTTTATTTAGTCAGAGTCACTCATTGCATGCAGCACTCAGTTCAGTCACTGAATAATTGCCTTGCCAGGTTTTATTTGTTTGTTTGTCTGATGTGTCTCACTTCTCCTGCAAACTCTCACCCTTGCTGCTGGGTGGCCCACCGCCTCTTTAGATCTGGGATGCACCATTGCATATTGAATTCCCTGGATTTAAGGCCAAAATTTAGCAACCAACATTCACAAGACTGTCTGTAACGCATGTGCAGAAATTTAGGGAAAACAAAGCTTCTGAAGAGCAGGAGATAAATGGTAAGGAAGGAACTTGATCCTACAGGGCACCAGTGAGGTATATTGTGTACATTTTGACAAGGCAAATGTAATGAACTTTGTAAGAAGGCGCAGACAAACTCATTCTTACATGATGTCTTCATGTGTCCTCGAGGATGCATGACCATGATTTTCAGAGGCAGATGGAAAAATGTACAGACAAGCATTCATCTGCACAAAGGAGATCATGATTCAACTCAGACTTTTCTAAATGTGCTCGTTCACTGCCCACAACTTGAACTTCTTTTAACCTGCGGGCTGGCAAACAGTGGGTGGAGCTGAGATTAACTTCTCCTTAGGGCACAGGGATCTACTTCATCCATGCATGACATGAAGGGCAAATCATCACGTTCCCTGGGACACATCACACAAGGAGCTGCTGGCTCAGAGAAGACATGCTGTGCCACTGGTCACATTTCAGCCACAGAAAATACTGATTACACACCAGATTTGCAAGTAAACAAGACAAACGTGGCTCTCGTTCTTCAGATGAGCTCTGCTTAGGTGTGGGCACGTACTGAAGTACCCTGCTGGCTAACTTCAGCATTTGCTTATTCATAAAAGATATCTTCAATTGTTTCAAGTTTGGAATGATTCCAGAAAAAAATATTTTCAAGGTATTTTACAATCCAGCATACATTTTTAGCTACCTTTTACTACGTAATTCCTAAGAAATCATGTATGCTCTTGAAATTTTTTTTCAACGTACTGGTTCACCTAAGAAGGCTTAAAAACATTGAGATAAATCTGCTTATTTTCAGCAAGTCCTCAGCTTGGTCTGTTTCATCATCAACACTGAACGCTTACCTTGGAAGGTAGATATGAGAAAAATACTTTCATGCTGAAACACTGATTTCATTGATGAAAAAATTGGAAATTAAGCAGAGTGCCAGAAGGTAGGGATAGATTCAAGAGCTAAATGCTTTCCAGGACTTTCAAACATAAATATATCTGTTAGAGGAAAGCACGAGACAAGAAAAAGGAAAGACCATATGGTTTCAATGCTGTCTATGTGGAAACAATGCCACTCTTAAAAATAGTTAACTGATGATCTCTCTGAATTAGATCTGAATTAGACTTCTTCCTGCCATTGAGAGGAAGACATGATACTGCATGCCACACAGCATGTTACAGAAAAAAGAAATCCTTGCATGAAACATCTTATATGTGTAAACAAATTATTCTACTCATTCTAACAGCTATTTTTATAGGCATTTTTGTGTTTTATTGGTTGCTTGGGATGAAGAAGAAATAAGATAAAAGAACTATAGGAAGAGTTCTTTTGTTTCAAAAATGGATTCCCTACAAGCTGTGTAATCCTTTTATACTGAAAACAACTTAATTTTAAAAAGGTTTAAATATTAGCTTTTCAACAGAACATTACAAAAAGCCTTTTTTCCCCTGGTTTTGGGTCTCATAGCTAACAAAGAGTTCACAAATCTCTGCAGCCTGTCTCTGAGTTTGACATGTTAAAGAACATTGGTTGATCTCAAATTCCTTGCCTAATGCAAATATTCTTGAATGGAAATAGCAACTAGGTTGCAGAAAGAAAAGCGGTGGACAAGGTTTCTGGGACAACCTGGCAAAATTGCAGTATATAAAGATTTTTCAGGTTTTAGAAATTGATGATGACCCACTTTTGGGTCACCTTTGGGACCCAAATATGATATCTCTGGATCAGCTGACTTCCTCTGGAAGGAGGGAAGAAAACCTGCGCCTGATTTTGAGTGTTTTTGCTTAATTCCCTGCAACATTGTAGTTATCAGCAGGAGCTGCTCATCCTGAAGTGGTTGTGGCATTGGCTTGTCTGTGGGTACTGGCGTCCCTTGAAACCACTACTTAGGGCCTGCTTTCATTCTTCTACCTTGGGAAAACTGGTCTGCTGCTAAATCATTCTGGTTGTGTGACCCTCTGTGAAACCTCCTCTCTCCACAATCCACATTATGAGAATCTCTGGTCTTATCAAGCACATTGATTTGGTCTTCCTGAGTTTTACACTGTGCACAAGGATTGTGTCAGTAGTTTGGAGTTTGATTTTCCAGCCACAACTAATGTTCATGCGACCCAGGTGAAATCACTTGCAGATTTTTGATTTGTATCTGAGGGCAGTGCAAGGGCTCAGGCATATGGGGCTGCATGACTGGGCAGTTTGGCCAAACCCCAACTGCTGCTGTCAGCCTTTGCAGCCCATGCAGTCTCCAGTGTCATTCGCAACATTTTTCCTGTAATACTGAAAGGCAGATAAGACTGCGTCCACCAAACACAAGCACTGAGGTTTTGCTTTGCATAGGCAAAATTTTGTCTGCATTCAGTCATTATAAAGAAAATATGCAACTGACACATGTGGTGTTCAAAAAGCTTCCACCACACTTTTTGGTAGGGAGAGAGGGTAGCAACCAACCCAACAACCAACAAAATTAAAAAACACTCTGAAAGGCCAAATGCATCAGTGGGCCAGATTTCTGTGTTCAATTTTTCCTTGAGAAACTAGGTTTACATGTTATCTGTATTCATGCTATTTACAGTACAGAACAGTATTTACAGTACCCACTGGTAACACATGTCCATGATTACAGTGGTGTGTCCAGCGATGTGCACTGCTGAGGGACAGAGGTAGAGAGGTTGAAAATCCTAGCTATTTATTGTGTTAGGATAACATGGTAAGGCTGACAAGTGGAGAGGAATGTAAAAGTTGTTCTCTTTATTTCCATATACAACTCTGTTTATCTTATGCAGATGTAACTATTGTTATTTTTCATTTCTTATGGATTAGTCAATAATCTCCCAAGGGATGGTAAACTTCAGCAAAATCAACTTAGCTCTACAAACTGCACTCCTAATAAACTGAACATTTACTTTGGTGTTTTCTTATACAAGTCACTCTTTCATAACAGGAAGTCTCATGTTAAACAAGGAAGATATTAACTGAAAAAATATAAGCTACACTCTGTTTTGAGAAAGGCCTTGAAGTTCTTGTAGGTTAGCAAAAGGATGTGGCTTCAGTTTCTTCCCATATCTGAATGTGGTAACTATAAATAGTGAGTAAACTGAAGCACTTGAAAAAAAAAAAAAGAAGGAAAGAAAAAGTATGCAAGAATAGCACATGATCAAAAAATGAAAAGGGATTTTACATCCCAACACACTCAGTCCTATCTAAGGGAGCTATCTTGACCATTGAGCAAAAATCAGAGCCAAGATGTATTAAAAAAACAGCTAAATTTCTCTCATGATTGTCATAACTCATACTCCTTTTTCCCAGATTTATTTTTACTTATTCCCTGAATATAAATTCATTATTTTAACATTGATCTATGAAAAACTAATATAAGTTTTACATCAAGAATCTGAGGTTTTCAGCTCATAGAGTGTTCAAGGGTCCTTTATCCTGGACTGAACAAAAAATTTCCTCTGATCAAAACGCATCTACAGCAAGAATGAAACAAGCCCAAATAACTCATGAGAGGTGAAAACATAAACCATATTTTCAGCCTCTACTTCTGTCTTAAAACCAGCAGCTAGGTAAGCTCAATCTGTTCTCTCTGTGATGTGAAAACTGAAATATTGAATACTTTAAGGAAGTGGCCATTAACTTTGACTCTGAAAAGAAAATTTCCTTATCCGCTGTCTATGTGAAAGCAATAACTCTTGCATTTCTGGCATTTGTCTGTGTTTTGTTCTGAAATTAGCATTTTTTCAAAACCTTGTTTTGAAATGTTGTCCATTTCTTAATGCTGAATTCTTACAATTCTTTTTTTCTGTTCCTCTCTTGCCCCTTCAGATATAAACCCAAAACTTCATACATCAGACATCTAAACCCTAAGCCTCTAATAAAGTTAATGAGGATTTAAATAATCCCAAGGCCTTGCTTTTTGTTTTAACTTTAGCTTGTCCTCTAAAGAGTGCCATACCGATTTTCTTTGAATTCCTAGAGGGCCCATCCCAAAGGAAGTTCTGAGTCAAAGTACAGCAGCCTTCTCCTTTTTATAGGACACGATCTGAATGAAGAGAGAAAAGGGATTGATATCCATAGCCTTGTATTGAAAAGCTGGTGCAAATGCTGTAATTAAAAAAGTTAATCCTTCTTAGCAGCTGAATTTATATAGGGAAACAGTGCCTGTGGTAGCAGTATCTCTTACAGAGCTTAGTCTTCAGTGAGGAATGCTGACAGGGAGTTTCATTCTGCACTTAAGTGACTCTGCAGTGGAAGACCATAACGTCTGTTCCTCTGTATTCAGTGTAAGTTGTATTTCCTCCTCTTTCTTCTGGAGTGTCTGGACATTGAGGTGAAAAAAACCAGGTTCATTCTGGCTAGCTCTTACGCCAAGAAGTCAGCATTTCTTGATGACTTAAGGCAAAGCATGAAAAGTCAAAAATCAGGTTGATTTGAGTGCATACATTTATCTGACTCCTTTGAAAACCTTGCCTAAAATTCATGGAGTGATCAGCAACGTAAGAATACATAAAAGAAATTAAACAAAGTAGAGAAGTATCCAACAAAATGAAACTCTGAAAATAAAAACGAAGCTCCTTTGGGGGACAGTTATGCTGACTAGTTAAGTCACAGTCTGTGTGGTTCATTCCTGTTTAACCAGAATTTCTTGCTGATATGGTCACTTTTTTTTTTTTTCTTTTTTTTCCTTCTGGTATTTATAGGCAAAATCCAAAACACCTGAACAGGGATTGGATTACCTTAAGATGCCGGATAAATGCTATAACATATCAGTCAATTATCAACTTTATTTTCACTCCAATGGAGCAGCAGAAAATCTACACTATTATAGTAACAGCTATTTGCTCAGCAGGTTTACTTAATGGAATGATAAGAATTAAGAGAGAAAGCCCTGCTGCCTTAGCACAGCAAGAAATAATTCCCATAGCTTGAAAAAGAACTTGAGAGGATAAGACTGCTAAATATGGCAATTTACTCAATTAAAGTTCCTAGAAAATCCATATATTATCAGCTGAATGCACTGAAAATACAATTACTGATTAAGAATACATATGGTCAGACGCTCGTAAGCTAACTTCCAGGACAGCACTTGTAGAATAACACAATCCCCCCCGCCATGATGTTAAGTTTTTCCTGTTCATACGACATTGTCTTTTATGTCTATGTAGCCAATAGCTAAATATAGTTGCATATATAATTAGTAGTCAGCAGTTGAGCATATATTTACACAAGTATAAACTTATAAATATTGTAGTACTTATAATTAAAGTCATAAGGAATGCAGTGTTGTCTCTATTTCTGATGTCTTGTTGTTGAAGCAGTTTAGATTAAGATTGCATTTAATTTTGCAATAGGTCAACAGCAGAAGTAACTTAATGAGAGTTTTGTTTCCTCAGGTCCCCTGTTCTCTCAGTAACCCCTATCCACAATGAAAATGTGATACTTGGTCTGTAGATTTTGAGATTAGGTTCCTCTAGTATAAGAATTTTGTTATGTATAAAACTGTCACCCATGGGATAATTTTGGAATGTATAGTTCACAGGCTTCTTTAACTCCCTGCTGAAATGAAATTTCATTTCAGCAAATAGTATGTCCATGATTTCTGAACACTTTCACTGAACACTTATCACACTAGATATAAGGCTGCATTCTGGTTTATGACAATAAGCATTGTGCCCCAGGAAAAAAAAAACAACAATCCTATAGAAATATTAAAAATGTTTGCATATTGTTCATGCAACTCATGGAGATACACTGGAGTGTCTAGGGCAAATGACGCTAATTTTGAAGCCAGTCCATTTGAACTAGAGAGACCTGAAAGCCAAAGAAGACGCCAGCAGGGAGGTCCAGAGCTCAAACTTAGACCCACAAGCACAAATCATCTAAATCACAAATCAATGCCATGTGGGAGCTGAGATGTTGATTCCCTCCATGGCACAATAGGGATTATTCGGCCAGAACACCTTGGTGGCTCCTGTTACAGACAGCCATGAGGACCAGAACTGTCATAACCCAGTCAAAAGAGCACTCCTCAGGAGCTGCAGAGAAGCTGAAATTTTATGTTGAAAAAGGGATGTCATTCTCCTACTATGTGTATGAACTCGAGAACTCATTTCACCGTTTGCCTGCAGAACCCAATACTTTCTAATCTTTTCCCTGCAATCCTTATAGTGAACACAAATATAGCTAAGTGTAGGCAGAAAACACTCTGCAGTGTATCAGGAAAGTATCCCATAGAAACACATTAAGAGCTGTTCTAGAAAACCAAGCAAGCCTTTAAATTAAATGCAGCTTCGCTTTGAGGCTGGTGTATAAAGCTTTTTTGGTGTCCTTAAGATGCCTTTCTCTAAACAGAAGTTCCCATTGTGACATTCCTGCACGGAACAGTAATAACATGGGTTTAATCTCTGCTTGATAAAGTTACATGCTTTAAGTCTGACAACACTCCCCATACCATGCTGCCTATCAGCATTTTGAACAAAGCTCTATTTTTTCACTCGGAAACAGTGCTGATGCATTATTAATCCAGGAATAAAATTGGAGATTATCAAATGGTGTTTTAGAAGTTGTTCCCAAAACACTGAGTTTTACAAGCCAAATTTGAAATTTCTTAACATTTTCTAGTTAAATATTAAACATCATTTGCAAAGAGACAACATTGTGCAGTCAGTTACAATGCAATCTAAACAATATCTAAATGAAAATTCTATAATTTCTGCTAGGTGTAACCAATTGTTATTCTTACTACTCCCCTCCAATATGAGGACCAAGAATTCAACATCTTTACAAAATGAACATTAGCTAACAACATAAGGTCTTCTGTTCAGGAGAGTGAAAGAAAGACTGACAATGAATATAATAATGGAATAATCGTCTGTTGAATAGTCCATTCAAAATATTTCTCAAATTATTAATAGACCGCAACTGAGTCTTCTTCAGGCAAATTTTCAGTGGTGTAAAATCTGTTACCCTTAGCTTATAAAAGACATCACATGTAAACAATTACTTAAATGAGAATTTGTAAAAAGAACAGGAAAAAAATGTTGAAAAGACATTTAGGAAACTTATTTTACTTATCTTTTTTTTTAATACTGACTTCTTCAAGACCTACATGAACGCCATTTGACTGAACATGAGGATTGCTTGGATCTGGGTTAGCTAATTTACTGAAATAGCTAAATCACACTCTGGACATGTCTCTCTCATCTATTAGTTGTACAGAAGCCTTAGAGAAATGCAAATCTTAGTTCAAGCACTTGCTGTAAAATCCAGATGCTGAGTGTGATTGATCTGTGCCTCCTTTTATGGTGGGGTGGTCCTTGCAGGCAAAGCCCAGTCAGATAATTCTTTTGATCTAACTGTGCTGCTGATTCTTGACAACAGGCAGCCTCTGCTTCCCCTCTCAACTTCACAGAGCTCATCCTTATAGTAAAGAAAAAGAAACCTTGGCATGGTCCTCACTGACCACAGTGGAACCAGCAGCCAGGTTAAGGGCAGCATTCAACAAAGATCCAGTTTTCCTTTTAGCAGCAAATACAGCTTTTGTAATACCTCAAAGACTAAAACATAGAAAAATAAGTACAGTTCCATGTTGGGTTTTCCAAGTCAGTATTTCATCTACCTCTATAGCCCAGTTTTTCTGCTAGTTGAGGTATCTCTATACCACGATGAATTGCTTGGTGTGGATTCAAAATCTTGCTTCAGACCCTCAACTTGGACCAGTCCCAACATTTACCTAGCTGCTGCCATGGCTCCAGGAGACAGCAGGGAGCTGGTGCTCTGATGCACAACAGCTGTGGCAAAACCCAGTTCTTTCTCTTAGTTTGGGTTTTTAATGTCCCACTGGAGCACACTTCCAGATTAACACATTTCAGTACATCTATGTCCCTGAACAAAAGCTGCAGTGGTTAGTCAACCTTGTGGGAAGTCAGCATTGTCTTCTGACTTGGTGTCACCAGTAAAGGTCTCTCATGACTGAGTAACAGCTGCTCAATTCTCTGCAGATGTAGTCATTAAATGCTACCTTATATTGCAGGTTTTGTAAGGAACTTTTTGTATAGAAAATGCTGAAGATGTAGAAATCCGGTCACTTGGAATTCCAGAATATCTAGCCTTCTCTGAAAGCATGTACCTTGCAAAATTGATGGTCTACTGCTGGTGGTTAAATGAAGGCTTCAATATGTTATCTATCACCTCTACAGACTGCTTCCAGTAAACACAAGACCCCATCCTTCTCCTGAAATTTGCTGTCTATATTTTTGTTCTTGGCAAATTTGGGTACTTCTATAATCTATTAAGCAAAGTTCCAGATGTGTTTGCTGACACTTAAAAACTCATAAGTAGAAAATGTTTTGCTCATAATAATGTTTACATGATTAGGTACATTTTTAATTAAAAGTAGCAGAAGACATTAGATCATAGAAATTAAATAACCGCCTCATTGACTGATTTATTGGAAACATTTAAGAAGAAGATTTTACTGCAATAATGGTGGTAGCACCAGGTTCCTATTTAATGCATGTTTTCAGAGCTATTTAGCCCACAAATATTTCAGAATTATCTCACACATGGTATTATGTGTATATCAAGTTGTTATGGAGAAACAGTATAGCGATAATCAGAAATACTAAATTTGAATTACAAATACATCATTTCGCCTTCTAAAATTAGGTTGGGAAAGTTTAAAAAAAAAGGGGTTCATCTTATTAAATGTAAAACATAAATTGGAAAATGCAAAGCTTGATCAAATAAAATAATTTTCAAGCAATCATGCTATAAACAAACATAATAAACTGAATCACAGCTTTAAGAAATTACATATGATTTAAAATTGGCTGCAGCTGCCATGCCATCACAATTTTTAAGGTAAAGACATATTTGAAGCAATAAGTCACCAAATTCCAAGAAGAAAGCTTTTCAGTAAATATTGAGAATAAACCACTACTTCACAATTGATTTTCGTATCAGTTCTCTGCATGTATTTTAATCAGGCACATTATTTCAGTAGCAAAATACGGTACGCAAAATCAAGTTTCTGTTGTGATCAAAAGATCACTAGTACATTCCTTGAGTCAATCAGTTTTGTTTGTAAACAAAAGTTTTGTTTGTCTTTGTGAAATAGTCCTCGCCAAATAAAGAAAATGCTACCTTCAGCAATTACCAGCAGATTGCCCCCAGATGCCATGTATCCGTCAGGTTTACCTCACTTTGCTTTGTTTAACCTGCCCCACACATCATCTGATAGTTGGTAATTTAAAAAAAGAGGCAGAAAATGGGGAAATCCTTTTCACTGACTTTGAATTACAAACATCTGAAACGGACATAAAATGTAAGGTGTTTTATCGCATTTCTAGGCCCACCCTAAAAGCAATGACGATCTTAATGCCAAATGGTTCTGTAACCAGCAGGAATGTTGTAAAGTCAGTGAATTAAATCACTTGGGCATTACTTATGCTTGTATTACGAGAGCCTTTATCTCCTTGCAAGCATTCATTACCACAGTGATTCAAAAATAAAACCAACTTCACAGCCTTCTTTTTAATTTAAAAGAGATTAAATAACTATCTGTTTGAGGAGCGTGCCCTGGCTCTGTAGCTATTTTGCATACAAAACCAATTTAAAAGCAATAGAGCAAGCTGGCAGTAGTACAACGTAATAGCTCCACATTTTGTAATACTACCCAGAAGTCTTGCTCAAGCAAGCTAACTAATTCTTCAGTGATTGTCAGGTATCTGGGTTTACCTCAACTATGAGAAATTTTGATTCAATACCTGCAGTAGAGACTACAGGCAAGATGGAATAGTTTGTGGTGCATGAAAGCTCTATCCCAAGCCAACTCTTTTGACATTTCTACAGTTCTAGTGGGGACCTGACAAATTAATACCCGAGGCAGGTTGTAACTTTGAAGTTAAATGTGCAATTATTCCAGTTGAATGTAAAATGTTTTCATGACATGAAGTGCCTGTGAGGCAGCAATTCATTTACAAGACTACAAGATAGAAGGTTTAACATCAGTCATGTAAATGGCATTTTGATCTTTTCCCATCCTGAACAGAAATACTTGTAGGGCCTCCTGGAAATCAGCTATACGACCACCCTCAAATGCTTTCCTTTTTTATAATTTGGATATCTGATTCTCCTACGTGATTAGGAATTTCCTAGTAACAATTTTCCCAGTGCTCATGAAGAGAACAAATCTTTCTTTTAGAGGGTGTGTAGGATGAATATAATGAATGTCAGTTGTAGGAAGAGGACTGCATGTGAATGCTGTGTGAAAATAATAGATCTCAACTCCTGAGCTCAGAACCCTGACTGTTCTGTTCTGCACGCAATGTCAAGTTTACACAGCTACAGAAAACAACAGAAAAGCCCAACAAACAGACATCTATCAACGATTTCTCCAGACCAGAGCACGTCCCAGAAAAACGCCAATGATTGAGCCTGAGGTTTTGTAGCAGGAATTTTTGTTACAATTTTTATAACAGTAAGTGTAGGCTTGTATACTAATATAATTATTATACTTATATATGCATATAATTATATATACATATATATGTACATACATATGCATATATCAATTTATGAAACCATGAACTGAGAGATAACCCATCCATCCATTAGAGCTGCACACACATGAACCTAACCCAAGAACTCTTTCTGGTGAAGAACAGTCAAAAACCTTTTCTTCAAAGGAAAGGGATGGAGACAGATTCTACTAAGAGAGATTTTTTGCTTTTTTGGGACCAGAAATACCTTATTCTTCATAATTTTTTTCATGTCAGCATATATAAATGGATGTTTCTTATGGTTTTGCATTGCTAAATTTAGAAATTCAGTAAAAGTGAATTGCTGTTCTGCATATATTGAGGCTCACTTCTAAAATAATCCATGACACCTATATTTCTTTGCACAGTATGAAGTAGAATTATGAGCCACTGAAATGAAAGGAAAATTATCAATAAATACAGAATTTCTCTAATTGTGCTAAAACCAGTGTGCAAGATAGTGAAGAACAGCATCAGATGTAAGGAATAAATTAAAATGAAGCAAAAGCTCTTCTATTTCCTTCCGTCATCAACAGTTTAGTCCTGCAAATAAGTTTGGGAGTAATAGAACTGAATTCAAGTTCCCTGAAATCTTGCAGGTAAATTCTGACATGCATATATACATGGCTT
The DNA here is from genome assembly GCA_013398055.1 of Ifrita kowaldi. Lineage (NCBI taxonomy): Eukaryota > Metazoa > Chordata > Aves > Passeriformes > Cinclosomatidae > Ifrita > Ifrita kowaldi. Next base: position 277,385 of record VZRS01011582.1, on the reverse strand, counting down.
ATGAATGATCCTATGACCTATTTTATTTATTAACTAGCTGTTTTATTTATTACCTTGCTCTTCTAATTTTGAAATGACAAGGAAAGGCAACCCATGAAATTCAAATTTTGGTTCAAAAATTGCATGTACATCACAACTCCATAGCCAGATTTGTTCTTCACTCAAGCAGTGTTTAGTACTGAGAACTTCCTGTGAATGTCCTGGCTGCTGGCACCAGAGCCTGCCCTAGTCTGTCAAGAAATTAGAGGACAGGGAAACCTCCACATCAGCAACCATGTTCAACAGTAATGCCAGATGTGAAGCTCTCGTTAACAGAGTGAGATCCTGGCCCTGAGGAAATCAACGACCTCAGACAGGCACACCCCCCTGAGACTCGCCTGTAACACAAGGATGCTGCTAAACGTGTTAGCACTGATGTGCAGCTGAGAAACAGGAAGTCTCAGTACAGACAAAGCCTCACTACAGACGAAGCATAGGCATAGACAGGATAGTATATAAAGGCAGTAAGCTGCATTTTAAAATATATTTGAATCAATTGCTATCAACTGATATAAGTCAGCTCATATGCTATTGACAGTTATGTTAAGTCACTGTCCTGAAAATGGGTGGGTGGATATAATAAATCAGAGTGGCCCTAAATTTCTACTTTAATATGTCATGATGAGTCTTATAGAATAATCTTAGGGCAATCTCTCCTTTTGCATTTAGCATTATTTTTGGAATTATTTCGTCTCTTTCATATTTATGAAGCACAAGAAAATAATGAAGCAGATGGTCGTGGCAGAACACTGATTTCAAATAGGAAAGTGTGAGTCAACCTGTATCGAAATGCAGACAGAATAGATTAGCAAAGAACACTGACCTTATGATCAGGAATTCAAAACTCATGTGAAAGGGAAGCCTGTGAATCTTTGTGGATATTTCAGACAAAGTGAGAACAGGTGAAGTTGCCCCTGGGAGTTCTGGTAGGGAAGGAAGCAAATATTTTTTGGGTGCTGGGGAGAGGCTGTAGCATCTCCCTTGTCCCATTTCTACCACCCACAAGGAAGTGCACACATAAGCCATGCCATTTTTTAAGAACATGTATTGCAGCACCTGAAAGGTTGAATGCAGAAAATACTTTATTCAAATTCACAAATCCATTTTTTCCCTTTCAAATGTAATATATAAATGCAGATAAGGGCTGCAACATGGGGAAGAGTCTAGAATGGATCCATGAGAGCTCCTTGCCTTCCAGAGGTGTTTCTATATTTGTGACAAGACAGAGAAATTCAGAATTAATGATTACAAGTCACATTTCCTGTATCATTCCTTCTCTAAAGATCTTCTAATGATGTCGGGATCTTGAAACATGCAAGAATTTTTTTGGCACCTACAGGTTAATTATATGTTCAGGTGGCTGCATATTACTGTATCCCTTTCAAAGACATTTGGCCATGCCAGACACTCTGTGGAAAATATTTTAAGATAAAGCAGCTAAAAATTACTGGAAGGTAGACATAGAAAAGAAAGCCACTGTGTTCAACTTTGTGCACATATTCATGGAGTTTAAAGCAGAAAGGACCATCAGATACTGCTGTCTCATGACCTGCTAAACACCTGTTAACCCAGTGTTCTGACAATTACTAATGTCTGACTTGAATATAATTACAGCCTATCCTGATGAAGATCATCAATTCTTTATTTGAAGGAAAAATGTGACTATAAGTATATAGTCAAAAGCAACTCATTCTAGTTGTTCATCTAACAACATCTAATGTCCATATAAGGCTGCTCTAGCATGCCTCATTTAAATTTGCCTGTCTTCTGCTTCCAGGCACTTGTTCTTATGAATTTTCCACAAGGTTAAAGAATCTGCAATATGCATTTCTTCCTTTTATGTGGCAGATATTTGTGCACACTATTCAAGTCACCTCTTTTCAGTGAATAAACTGAATTTATTGCCTCTCTAATTCAAAAACTGTTTTTAAATATACATTCTTGTGGCTTTTTTTTTTTTTTTTTTTGCTTTCCATACCCATTTAAAATGGGGCTACTGGAGTGGAGTGAATTGTTTCCATATCATCCATATCAATGAGAGACTCGGAGTTAAATTTTATTGTCTCTTATTTTGGCCCTACATGTATGTTATTAATAACAGCTTAAGGGTTTGTTAAGTCAGAGCACGAGGATTTCTTTAGTTGTCCACTTTGATGCTACTTCTTGTTGAGTGTCACTGCTTTCCAAGATTCAGTCTGTTACACTGGGCATGGGGTTTACATTCATGGTCTCTAGACATATTTTGCATTTAACTGTGTCTGAATACACTTTGCTTCAACTATCCCAGACTGTTTTTGCTGAGATTCACCCCTCTGCCCATCGTTGTATACAAGTTTTATTCACCATGATTTTTCCAATTCATGGATGTGAATATTCAGTACTGGGAAGAATGGCTGCAACTCGCTGTAAACACTTCATAAAACCTTCTGCTTCAGTCCCAAATGAAAAGTTAACGTTACACAGTATCAATAAATCACGTATTAGATGGTTTTATTAGGCAAGTCTAAACAAATTGCTGTCAATAGGAACAGAACGTCAAATGTCTGAGCAAATCTTGTTACATCCATGTAGTTACTTTTACCAACCATATTTTAAAGTTTTTTGGGCACTGAAATCAGACTGTTGACATAATGGGATGATATGGAAAATTTCCAGAAGGCTGAGGAGGACTCTTTTTTCCTTTGAGTCTCTGCTCATGGATATTATAATGCTCATTCCTGCTCTGGACTATGTGATTCCAACATTTCACTCTTAAAACTGCTGTGAAATTAGTGGTTTCCTGTAACTGGAAAGATTCCTGGTTTAAATGCTGAGAAGAGGCCATCTGCAAAGGCTTGTGATTTGCTCAGAGAAGGCAGGAGGGAAAAGGAAGGATTGAGCGTGCTTCAGTAGGAGATAGCATGACTGACTTACATATTTCTACACCTGCTGAGTTTAGTCAGCATCTGTAAATGTTTGTTTGAGTGCTTTAAACAATAAGCCTTGGTTAAATATGAGCAGAAAAAGAAAAAGAGCATGAAGCTCAATAGATGTCTGAGAACTGTTTCATTCATGAAATCCGCTCTCTTCCTAGCTACAGTGTCTGACTCCCTTTCAGTGAAAGCAAGGTCTGAAGGGTAGAGTCTCCATCCAACTGCAACTCCATGAATATGTGCACATGAATACTGCCTCTGGGATGATTTTCTGTGCAGCGTCATCTTGATTCCATGTTCAGTTTATTCCTCTAGGGTTGCTGGCTGAGTAATATTTGGAAATCGGTGTCTGCAAGCCATGTGAGATACATACGATCCACACACTGCAGTCTAAGCTCTGTAGCAGTGCTTCTTGTGTAGCCCAGCATATGCTTGGGCTGTTTCTCAGCCAGGATGAAGATGCAGGAGAATGAGGAGAGGGAGGGTCATAGGATTCCCACTGGCCACCCCTGCTGAAAGATGGTAGTCTCAGCCTCCCCCTTCCAAAACCTTTACCTGCAAAATCCCATCTCCTTATATTCATTAATTATGTGGTGCCAGCTATGGTATTCTTCTGAACTTCCATGAAATGATAAAGCTCACTAATCGAGCAAAAGAACTAAACTTGCAAAAGTACAAAGCAGAAAGTTTCCTGCTGTACTGTTGGAATTGGATTGTAAAAGGGTGTGGGGGCTGTACAGAGCAGAGAGACAGGAGCAGAGGAGGAGAAGGAGATGCAGAGAAGGACCTCCCTCCGTGGCTGCTGGGTCTCAGAGGTACCCCACACTTTCAGGCTGCATTTCTGAGTCCTCCTGAGCCAGGATGAGCAGCTCCTGCCCATCAGCCACCTCAAAGATGCAGGTAGCTAAGCACCTGCTTGGAAAAATGTCTTTCCCAGAGGTTATTTGGACTAGCTTGACATTTCAAAACGTTTGCGTCTAAGATTGCCCTTAGCTATAAAAGGGCTCTATCTTCCTGTTTCCTAAAACAGAACAGGATGATTTGTCAAGCTCTGCCTTTCCTGAATAATTGTTACTAAATTTTCCTGACTACTTTGAGTAATCTTGCAAGAGAGATTATTCTTGTTTCTGCCCCTTTTAACGTTTTTCATCTTGCTAGCTTTATTGCTTCTTATATCATGTTTTCATACTCCATAAATGTTATTTTTAAATTGCCTCATTTTAAAGTTATTTAAATTTTTAATTCACACCATAAAGTAAATGCTCTATTTTCTATATCTTTGAATAAATATTTCTCCTTTTTCTTGTTTTTCTCAGATGTGAAATAGTAAATACTCTCGTGCATGTAGACATGAGTGTACCTCAACTCACAGTATGATAATGTTCTCAGATATTCTGAAAATTTCAATTCTAGCCACAAATAGTAAAAGACTGATGTTAAAAATATTTTAAAATAAACAGGCAAACCTCATAAACGTTCACATTTGAATGACAATGTAATAAATTACTAAGGTGATTAAATAACAAAACCTTTTAAAGAGAGTATTTGTTTAACAGAAGTCAAGCAGTATCACCTGCTTTACAATGCATAATAATTAATCAGTCACTATAGGGTTTTTACTCTGTGTGCAATGTACAAATAAGGTACTATAAGATAGCTGTTTACAAAGTCAAGTATTACTCTCTCTAACCAGAAATTTCCTAACATTTTTCTCCTGTGCATTAAAGTTTCAGTCTTTGACGTTCAATTTAAGAAGGAGATGAAGGGGCATTCATTTTGAGATTAGACAGGGAATGATTTTGTAAGTGAACACAAGTCCATGCCTCCTAAATTGGAAAGGCTTCATTGTGTGCTTCACTAGGCTGTTGCTGAAGTTTGGTTTTGGCTTAGGCATTTGTTTCTTTAGTTTGCAAAATTTCTTATTCTGAAAATTACTAATATAATGTGAGTGGAGAACAAGACCCTGTTTCTCCAGTTCCCACAGAAAAACTGCAGGGATTAAGGGACATCTGTGTAGGAAAACCAATGTCCTGTCTCCTGGGGTTCTTTTAAACTGACACCCACTTAAATTTTCTTTAGGCTGCCAGAGAGCAAATAAACATTAAAACTTCTGGGTACTTTTCTCTGCAAATAAAGGAGCTTCCATAGATACTTTGGTTGAAACATTGCCTATTCATTTTGTAAAGCTCTTTTACAGCCCACTGTGGATGATAATGACATAATTACAGTCCTTTCTAGGCTACATTTTCTACATGATAAACTAGCAATTACCTGATTAGAAAAATTTTGAGACAAGTATTAAGTATACAATAGAAAACAGGTCAGATAGGCAATAATGGACCAGAACTCACGTAGTTCCAAACCAAAATGTATCTAAAGGCAGTGCTTTGTGCACGTGCAAAACATGTTTAAAAGCTGGCTTTCTCATTTTCCTTTAATAAGGCAAAACCATAGCAGATGTTAGTTTGGGTTGAAAATTGTTTTTTTGTTTTGTGCATTTATTTTTAAGTTTATTCTAGTTTTCTACTAACATAAATCTGTCACACCAGTTAATACCATTGTGAAGTCCACTTTTAATCCGACTCCTTCGGAGGGATGGAAATGTATCCAGTCTATAGAAGTAGAGATGACTTATTGCAGTGTGAGAACTTTACCAAAAAACTAAACTCACAGAAGTACAGAAAGAACTTGAATCACCTTTCAGGTCCAGTGGGATCTTAGCTCTGTCTATATTCTTCTGTCTTCAGTCAAGGATTTGTTGGATATGCAATCATTACTATCATGTGATTGTTGCCTGCAGTAAAATCTTCAGGGCAGGAAAGTTAGAAAACTGGAAGTTGGAAATAAAATCAGACTCTCAGTGTGGGGAAACATTTAAGTAAAGCATTAGAAGTATTATATTTGGGGAAAATATTCAGTTGGTCTGTAATATCAGGGGAACCAGGGGAACTGAAGGAAGAAGTGACCCGGAATTGGAACTGAGGTAAATGTGTTAAAGGAAACAGAAAAGCAGACCCATACCCACCTCAAGCGGAAAGGAGTAACTCAAGTGCGGGATATTCTATTTTTGGGTCTGGTATCTGTGGCATGAAAAACCTAGCACAGGCTTGTCTGGAGAGTCTGGCAGGAGAATAGAGATTAGCATGCTGTGAAGCAGGTGCAGGGTCCTGGGGAACATCTCCACCCCATCAGAAGCGACTCTGCGCCTGTGGCATTCCCATGATGACAGAGCCAGGGGGGCCTTATTTTGATGGTGCTGGAAGCAGCAGAGAATGGGATGTCTGTCCAAGGGCAGCTGGGGCAGGAGAGCCAGAGCTCCTGCCCAGGCAAGTCCCTGATATCGCTGTGGTGGAATCACCAAAATGTTACTGTTGGAAAAGTTTCTGTGCAAGTTCATGAGAACACATATAATCTCTGCATTTTAGGGGTTTTTTACTTTCAAATTAGAAGAGTAAGCAACATGCATAGGAAGAGTAATCACCCATTGCTTACGAATCACATATTTGCATCGGAGCTGATTTTATTAGACATTGCTCGCAGCCTACTTTTGTGAATTCTCAGGTCACTGACTATTACACACAAGTGGCCACACTATCCAAAAGGCCGTGTATGGAAACATTTGGAAGGGCAGTTATTTTAATTCCAATTTCCTTTTTTGCTCCTGAACCATAATAGCAAAGATGATAATTGTATAATCCAACTGAGTTTTTAAAAAACCCTTTCACAGATATTTTAATGATGTGTTTATGAGAAACTGGCATTTACACATACATTTTTGTAAATGAAAACCATACCAGCTTCAATGTCAATGAAAATATATTATCCTGTATCTTGGGATTTGCTTGTATCCTGGGAAGTACCCCTAGAACTGTTCTGCTGTAAAAAAAATTCTGGCCTGGATCTCAAGCTGTATTTGATGGTCATGTTTCCCATTTGTGATAGAAACAGACGACTTTCCTACCATACACATTTGTGAGTTCATGAACTATGAGAGGAAGTTTTCATATTGTGAACATCTGGTTTTTTTCCCCATTCAGCTGCACAATTACAGCTGGTAAAGACATGAACTGAGCTGTTAGTAATTTCTGAAATAAAAATAGATATATTCTATGACTTTAGATTTTGGCTATGAGCCTTTAAGGCATTTTATTCCACTGTGTTTTATTCCATTAACTTACCTAATTACAGGATTCTTATTTAAGAAAGTATTTTTAAAAATACAAGAAAAAGCACAATCTTTTCTGTTATTAACTAAAATACCTTTTTAATGGGCTATCTTCCTAAGGCAACTAATTTTTTGACTCTTCAATCATTGACTAGCCAACACACCACAGACAAAACGTATGGATCCAAGCAGCTGGAAAACTGGGGCACTCCTTAATCTTTTTACAGGAAGCACTGATTTCTGGAAGTCATTACATGTAATGGTGTAGCACCTCAGGTGTGGCCTGTGCTCTCTCCTGTAGATTTAGTGCTAAGCATTACAATAACATAAGAAAAAAAAAAAATCGAAGATTTACTTACTGTGAGCAATTTTATCTGAGAGCTAATTTCAACACAGGAAATAGAAGAAGTTTAGGCATTCCTGTGAGGAAATAGTGCTATTGGGCAAGTTTATCCAGTGGAGACACACGTGGAAAGAGTGCTTTCCAACACATCAACCTCTGCTGCATTAATGCTTCCCTGTCTGGGAGATCTGGGGATCTCCCAGGTGGAAAGTATGAGCCAGGAGTGGGATCAAGGACAATGACATTATTTTCTCTTTGAATACTTCACAGTTAATAGTTTTCCAAGGCTACATTCTATTCTGCATTTCACTTTCAATAATCCTTTAACTCAATCTAGTGAATAAGCAAACCTATTTCAGGTGATTGCAAGTGACCTAGGTATTTCTTTCTTCAGTATACTTTCACCACCATGAACTCCAGAGCATGAGTATTTTTACAAAGTCTTACAATGATCAGTGAGCTCTCCAGTCCACATCAACCTCTTCAAGCAGTCCCTTAGACAGCTCATGAGGTGCCATGACAGCAAGCACCGGCAATATTCCTGTAAACACAATTTGACAAAAACATACCGTATACCAGTATTTACAGTCAGTCTCAGTCTTTGGACAAGATCAGATAATGAAGAAAATGATGGCTTCTTGAAAAGGAACCTCAGAAAGAGAGGTGATGCTGAACTGTGAAGGAAATACTCAAGGAATTTTTTGCAGACGTGGTGCAGTCCTATTAATGGTGCACTTGTATGACTAAATGGTTAAATACAGGTCATTCAAATAATGGTCATTCAGGTAAGGTGTTCTGCTGTATCAGACTGGTAGTGGAACATGTCTCACCCTGGCAGATGGTGGCTTCATCCTGGATTTGTGTCTTCTCTAGCTCCATGGAAAACAGCCACACGTCTGGCCATAAAACTGAGTCTTTAGAAAACATTGATAAAGAGCAGAGCAGTGTGGTCACCTAACCACTTGCCTCCCAGTAAGTCCTTCCCTGTATGTCCACCTTCTCTTCCTCTCTGTAAAACTTAGGAAGACGTTTGAGGTTGGCAGCAGAAATCCTTACCATAGGGCAAAAGTTCACCTATGCAGAAGACAGAGCCTTGCTGAAATAATCTCAGACTAAAGAACAAATCTGCACAAAACAGCACAGCCACTGCAGACATTCCTGCTCTGTGACCTCTCTGTTCTCTTACAGGTGCAGTAGGAGCGACTTGTGCTATTTAAAAGGAAAAAAAAGAAACTAAAAACTCACAATTATTAATTTTTCCATTAGAGACAGAATGAAAAAAAATTTACTAGAATGTGATAAATATTACATGACTTAGTACACTACTTACTCTGACTTTTCTATTTAATGTGGTGGCAAGCATTTGTGTTAAAACTTGTGTCATCTGTTTTGCAAATTCACCTCATAGGAGAAAATGCACATCGAATTGTTTTTCTGTAACATTTTCCCATAAGTGTGTTAAATGCTGTTTCTATTTACAAAATGTGAGTAAGACACAGTGTGTGAGAAATCATCACAGGAGTGCAATGGGAACTTGGACCAAGAGGAGAGCATGGCAATCATTTCTATCCACTGGCAAGGATCAGCTGTCCCCCATCCTCCTGATTTTTCTCATTCTGTTCTTCCTGTCCCACTTCCTACTCTCCTACTGTTCTCCTGTTTTGAATTCCAACATACGCGTCTTGTTTAACGATTCCTCCCTCTCCTGGAGACTGGAGTTAACTTAGATCACCATCCTCAAATATCTTCACTTGAAATACACTTTTTGTGAGATACTTTCAAATGGGAAATCATGAGAAGCTGTATCAGCATAAGAGGGCAGAACATATCTGACAATAGGTAATTTTCAGGTAATGAGTTATCATTTACCGTAGATAACAAAAGAAGAATTGATTGAGTTTTGCTCCAATAGGGAATTATATTTTGCTGATTATTTAGTTGCCTCCTGTCTGCTTACAGGAAGATAAGAATACACCTATTAACTTCCTATGTTGAAGAAATTAATAGTCATTCATATGTACATTTCCAAACCAACACACATCACCATTCGGAGGTTCTTGATATTGGCACCTCTGCCCAGATCTGTAAAACAAATGTCATCTATGTACTTTTGAGGAGATTTTTTTATTTTCTGTCTCAACAAGAGCAAGCTGCTTCTGTCTTCCTTGCTCTGGCAAAAAACAACAAGTATGTGCAACCTATTTCTCCACCTGTGGTATGAACCTAGTACAGAAGATAGGGGAACTGCTGGTGTCTTATTAATGGCAATAAAGATTCATTAGCAAAATTCACTTTTTGGAAAGACGTGGATGCATTTAAATGCTGCTATTTTTCTGTACAGTGTTGCCAGCTAATGGAAGGCAGAAGCTGGGTGGTGTTGATGCACTGCAGGAAACAACGGGCAACAAAAGGGTGATGGACAGAAAATTAATGCTACTGTAGCTGTGATTACTGAGAAGAAAATATGTAAATCATTTATTGGTATTTCCTCTGATACGTCTGCCTCTGTGGCTCCTAAGACTGAAGCATCTGCACAAACTCTCCTGCTTTTGCTATGAAGATTGCAACAGCTGCTGTGAGAATTACTTTCTTTGCCTGCAGTGCAAATAATTATTCAGCCCAGTATTTCTAGCAAGTATTACAGAAGATTTGAATGCCCACACAGATTAAACAGATAACATTTTTCTGCATATGTATCAGCACAGTGTACAATAGTATAGTGAATATGTTGAGCTTCTTTTTAAACAGCAGCTCTGATGTTGCAACTCAAAGCCTAATTAAAAAACTCAAGCAAACATTTCCTGAGGTTTTGAAAAAGCCCAGCTGTCTTTTCTAAAGTTGAACTGCTTCTTTCCTTTAGCCTTTACCACACTCTTGATGAAGATTAAGACCCTGGAATTGCAGAGGCACCAATAGATGGTAAGGGTGAGCCCCAAGCACCCTAACTCTTCTGCACAGTTTGGACAGGGTATTTTACATATCACATATCTGACCCAAATGGAATCATACAGAATTTGAACATGAACTTGGCTTAACTTTCCCTGTTGATGTGATCCCTTTTGGGTGCAAAATATGTCTGTACCACCTTTGGCTTCAGTGGGACAGCTCCTGAAATCCTGCTAAGAATACAGCTAGAGATTTTAGTTTATGAATTTCTTTGGACAAGATAGATTTCTTGAAGGCAAATTGAACCACATCTTCTTTTCCAAAGTGTTTAAATTTCAGTGAATCTGGGATGCAATAACAGCAATTTTAACCGGGAAGCTAAAGGAGCCCCAACAACCTCCTCTAGCTCAATCAGACACCAGGCACAAAGGCAACTTCAGGGTCATCAACAGAACTGCCTCAGGAACCTGTGGAGAAACCAGATGCATCTACATACAGGAGAAAACTTTGCCATTTATGCCCCGAGACCTCTCTGTGCTTGGAGAGGAATCTGCACTGGTGCCAGTACACTTGCAGCATCCTTCTTTTATAAAACTTACATTATTAAAAGACATCTCAAGTTCAGGAGCAGAAAATAAATGAGTAAATGGATCAGTGACTGAGAAAAGAGATTGGTTTTGGAGTAGCTGAGCTCATTTTCTCAATGACTAGCTAAATAAAAGGCTTCGGACATGATAGACTCCTCTCAAGCTACAAAACAGCATATAAAGCATGCAAAGGTTCCAGGAAATATTTGGACGTGCTCTGATTCCTTCTAAAAGAGCACAGGCTGGTGAGAAGGTCACTTCTTGATTAGTGGAGAATTTTATCTTTTTTTTTTAAATTTTCATTTAATTATTAGGTTTTGTGTTGATTTCTTTATGGCTGTGAATGTCTTACAACATGAGGATGATTCTTAGATTTTGGAAAAGAGCTCTGGTGAAAGTAAGAGTTTGCTCCAGATTTCAGCATTGAAAACCACCTATACTCTGTGCGTGTATAGTGTTAATTCTTGTCTTTGAGTTTGCTTTAATTTTGGTTGTTCAAAATTCAAATTCATCTTTTTCCACCATATGCTGGCCACTGATTTCTACAGCTGCCTAGTGGGAAACTGAAATCAAAACAATCATTCATATCCATTTGTTTAAATGTCTCTTTCCCCCCACTACGCCCTGTTAACTTGTGCTCTCATATGTCTGTCAAGAGGTCTCAGATTATGAACATGGCCCATATCCTAAAAATGTTTGACCTCCATCCCATCTTTGTGGCTCCTATTGGACAAACTTCCAGAGCTGGATGTGTAAGATTTTTCGGTTTTTATCTCAGCAGATTTGACACTGTCCATCAAAATACAAAGCTCTTTTCCTAAAACAGACTCCCAGGAATAGCTCAAATCTGTTACCAGTTAAAAATTCTGATATCCACTCAGCACCTCTTTCAGAAAAAAAAATAATGTCTTTTTCATTTTATGAACTGGAACTGCACATCTTTTCAACTTTATGTTTCTTTCATTAGCATTTTTTCAGGTTTGTTCAAAATAATTTCTCAGTTAGCTCTATAGATCAAGCACAGTGAATTGGGTGCTTAATTTAAAATTTGACAGGCATTGATTTCTTTTAAAACCTTATGAAGGTGATCTTCCATATTACTGAAGTTTGTAGCATTGATGTTCATTTCTCATCACTCAAAATGTATTTATCTATAAGAATGTTCTAAGATTATTCAAGATAATAAATTTCCTGCCAAAATCTGAGAGGTTCACACAGTTTTGAAAGTACATATTTCAAAAAATTTCATTTGTGAGGTTTGAAATGGTTCCTTGAATAATGTAGAAAAGATTTTAATCCAGAAAGAAGTTGGTATGCTAAATTAAATGCAACTGCTTTGAGAGCAAAGGAACACATTTTAATGTTTAGATAAAAGTTCCCTCAAATTTCGCAAGACAGAAATGTACAAGCATCCCATCTAGCATTTGGCTGTATTGCATCTGATATCCTGGATTACTACAGGATGAGAGGCTGAGAAATATCTCAGGACATATGGAAATTAAAATGTCTTCAGATCCATATGGGAAACATCTCTGAGAGCAGAGAAGTGATTTGCAGGGTGGTGTTACTTCCTGTGGGAAAAGAAAATTCTTTCTACAGGAATTGTTCTTACCCTGTGTATTTCCAAAATTTGTTTCCAAAGTTTTATATATGGTTGGGTAAGTTTTCCAGTGTCTACTGATTATTCATTTGGCTTTCATACTGATTATAGCATTTCTGTTAGCTAATTCTCTTTCTTCCGTGGAATTGTTTGGGCTGGTTTGCATTTATTACAAAAATTATCTTCAAAACATATAATAAAATGGCTGGACTCGATGATCTTACAGGTCTTTTCCAGTCTTAATGATTCTATGAATTTTTTCTTCTTTCACATGCATTCTCTCAGGAATGTTTAATCATGTAGAGTAAAACTAGAGTAAAATATTTAATCATGTAAAATTTACGTAGCTCAAATCAACAGCAGACTAGAGACTAAAGTTTATCCTAACCATGTTAGGGCTTATTTCACTAGTACATACAAACGTGTGTATAAAAACCTGCCAACACTCAGAAATTCAGAAGTGGCTGTTTAACAGTTTCCCTGTGCCCAGACAGATGAGTTTATGTGTGTGGATAAGCTGGGCACCACAAACCAGCAGGAGAGGTGAGCCAGGGGCTTGGTTATCTGAGCTCTCAAGAGAGGAGCATCACATCTCTTCCCTGCAACTCAAATACCTGGAGCTGATAAAATCTGAGGGAAGGACTGAGACTCCATTAACTTCAGGATAATGTCCTTTGTTCAGGAGCAGCAAACACACAGGCGCAGCGTTTGCTTACCCTTACACGTGTATATATGTGAACTCCTTTTTTTGCCAAAGGCTCAAAGGCCAACCAGACCAAGTGATTTATATTTTTGATAAAAATATCGAAACCTGTTTGAGGGAAGCGGTTAGAATAGCTAGCTATCTAGTTATGTAGGGACTGCTGAGATTACTGGAGAGGATGGGAGGAGGCATTGTGGCAGGGACTGCTTCCCCACTGCTTCCCCCTCAGAGCAGCTGTCTGAATAAAACCAAAAATTGTCAGCCTCTCTTGCTGATAGATTCAACCTTGTTGAAAAATAGGGAAAGGAAAAGGCAGTAAACCATTTGGCTACTGGTCATGCTGTTAGTTGCACTATCTACCTGCAAAGATAAAGGAAAGGTTCCTTCTTCCCCCCAAAATGTTGGTGTGTTCAATAAGAAATGAATATAGCAAATTCACCCTTTACAGAAAAATTTATTTTATATTGCCAGCATCTGTGAAGTCAGTAACCAGTTTCAAATGCTGACAAAGGGGGTTTTTGCCTCGTGTTTTGTACTACAGAGAAGAATACTTCAGTGTCTCTATCTGGCAGTTCTCACCTCTGGCTTTCAGCTTTTAGTAATACCTGGTACCTGATAGAAAAAAAAGTGCTTAGAGGTCTTTTTATCTGAAGACATTCGTGCTGCTTTTGGCGCATGTCAGGAAGCGACACAATGTTGAGACTACATCTTTACTGCTTCAGGCAGCATAGACTGGAGAGAACTGAATGATGCCTGCCCCATGGCTCCCCTCCCGCAGTCCAGCACCCCTCAGGACACCTCCAGCAGAGCCGCAGGCATGCCCAAAGGTGTTACTGCATCCAGCAAGGCCAGCAGCACCTTGTCTGTCAGCTGCCGGCTGTGGCAGTGCCTGCTTGGCCTTACTGCAGCCATGGCTGTCTACAGAGGGGAGATAAAAATCCCTGTGGCCAGGGCCCGTCTGACTCCTCTGCCAAGTGCAAAGGAGGAAAACTGACCTGACAGAACTTCTGTCTAACACAAGGCGAAGTGCTGCGTGAAGTGCTGCGTGGCACCCAGTTAAACATGTGGGACAGTGCGAAAGCACAGCAGTCACCCAGCGTGTCCTACAGCCTGCTATTGCTCAGGGCTGCCCTCAGTTACTCTAGTCCTTTAGCGAGAATCAGGGCTTAGATAAGGAAAAATTCAACCACCTGTGGATATTACAAGTCCATTGAGGAGGAGAAGAATTGTATGCCTCTGCTTTGTTTTATTTCTTGTGACATGTGCATCACGTTACATCTCAATGTGTCAGAATGTATTATGTCACGTGGTGCTCTGTAACCTGGTGGCACTGAAAGCGTGTGTCAGGCTGCAGAAGTAGCTTACTCAAGACAGACTTAAAATGAACAAGAGAGAAAAATTCAGTAACAGTTTCCAAGGCAGGGGACCCTGCAGAATTTGCACTCTTGTCTATGAAATCATGCCAGCTGGGACTTCTCTGCTCACAGAAATGCATCCTGAGCGAAACCACCAACTATTTTGCCTCAGTTGTATCTAATCTCTATGAAGTGATGAGCTGAACTTTATTAAGCAATGGAAAAGAAAAACAATCAATCAGAACTAATCCTTTGTTAATTCAAAAGATTTGTCATATTTGAGGCTTTCAACTGCAAATTGTTCATTTGGCTGCCTCATATAAATGCATGTTTCTGCATGTTTGGCTGCCTTATATAAATGCATGCGTATAAATGCACGTTTCTGCAGAGGGAGTTATTCTTTCATACTTCACTTCTGCTACAATAATGTTAAATTGATACCATCAAATATACAGTGTTAAAACACTAACTCATAATTTAATTTACTTTACATTGTTTGGATTTTAAAACTTGAATTCAAACAAGCCTGGCATTTGTTTTCCATTCAGCATTTTGTAAAAGAAAAGAAGCGTGAATCTTAAAAATATAAAAAAGATCCAGTTAACCACAAAAGTTCTTATCTCACTGAAATAGCTGGAAACAGGAATATGCAAAACTGTCGCAAATGGCTGAATTAAATGATGGAAGCAAAGAGCAATATATTATGGCTGAGTTATATTTGTGACTGTTAAGTGGTAAAAATATATCCTTCTTTTGAAAGAAAGCCCAATATATCTTGTATATCGTGTATACACTAAAAATGGGAAGGAGCTCTTAAAAAACACTGTGGATTTTTCTTTCTTCACTCACATCTCTATTTGCTAAGTTTCAAGCAGCAGTTTTTGCTTGCAAAGGCTCTCCTGAGTGGTTACACTGGAAGCTTAGCAATCTCCTGCTTTCAATTAGCTCAGCCAAAGCCCTGTGGGCTTCCCACTCAGTGTAGGAATAAAGGACACCCTGGTGCCACAGAAAGAACTTTATAGCTCTGTAATAAAACTCCCGAAGTAGTAATGGGAGCAGCCAGGACTGTTGCTAATTTAGGAGAAGCAGGGATTGTTTGCAGGGAGAGCCAGTATCTTTTGTTAGACCAACCAAAAAAAAAGAAAGTGAGAACGGTTGTATGTTTAAGCATAAAAACATGAAGTTGAACTGAACCCTTCACATGCCTGCAATTTTGCCTTTTTTTTCATACAGTTTTAACAATTCTTTCAGGTGCTCTAATAAGATGTTAAACTTTCAAAAAAAATCAAGGTAAAATACATACTTCAGTGATCTGAAAAATATTTAAAAATTGGTTGATTAAGCTTCCTTCTAAACCAGGCTCTCTTCAACTCTGCCAGCAGGCACATTAGAAAAAGGCTCTACTTTTTCAAGGTGTGGGTGAAATAGGCCTTTTTAACTCTGTAGCAGAAGAGACTTTTGGTGTTCTTGGTGTGGAAATGAAAGAAGTGTTCCTTTCAGTCTAAAACAAATGTTCTGTCTCCCTTGCAGTTAAACATCAAGAGTTTCACCCTGAAGGGTGATTTTTTCTGTCTTCACACAAGTGAAAATTGGACATATAGTGCAGATCAGAAAATATGTATTCTTATTGAATTCTAACCATTATTGATTTAGTTTTGATAATATAAAGATATGGAAACAAAGCCACACAAACTCATAAATTTCTTTTCGCCTATTTCCATGAATAGAAAGAAAAGAAAATACAGAAGCAAATTTGGGTCTGTTTCTCTTTTGCTGCACTTAGCACCAAGAAGTTGCAATAAAGCGATAGCTTCGTGTGTGCTTGTGACAAATAGCTAGTGATAAGTTGTGGTCAAGGAAGTGGTTTCTGTTCGGTATAACAGCAGGTACAAGTGGTACTTGAGTGGCTGCTTGAGTCAGGCACAGAATTTCTGTAATACTAAGAATGAGAAGTCAAGACAAGTTCAGAAGCAAGTGATGAGAGTTACACCTTTTACTCTGCAAGGCATTTGCTTGCCCCTAGCCGACTGAAGAAAGACACAAATATAATTTTCTTGTAACAATTGCCACCAAAAGTTGCTTTGCTCCCAGAATTTAACCATCCTTAGGTTGTTCATGTCTCCCTCATCATTGATTTTACCAAGATCCCAAGCTGTGCAAATATAGAACTTCACACTACTGGAAGAAGTTCACACGTATATTTCCCACCATTTAGTCCCAGCTCATCAATGTATACATATTAGCTTTCACCAGGATTCAGCCCTGATGTTTTACTACTTCAAGATTCTCCCAGTTTGGCTATGTTGTGCTTATTTGCACCTCTAGCAGGCCACAGTAAAACCATAATTTGCACCTTTCAAGGGAGAAAATTCAGAAGCAAAAAAGAGAAAGGTGTTACTGTTCAAAAGCTGTCACAACAGAAACTTAATCAGGGAAATACATATGAAAGGGAATGTGGGACAGCATGTGATGACAGCCTCTTGTTGCGATGCCTGTGCACAGCATGAGGCTTCTGCACCACACTACTTCTGAGCAGCTGAGACACACACTCTACTTTCCAGGTGTCTGAGCTAGGTAAAGCAATCTCTTCATCATCTCACTTCCTCTGTAATGTGATCGAATCCATCATTCCTTTTGTTATCTCCTTTTGTGTTTGCTTTGCCTCGTGGTAATTTGCTAACTGCAAAGCAGGCAAGTGCTTTAAAAACATACAAGGCTGCTGCAAGTTAAGTCATACTTATCAGATGTGCTGGTAATGAATCATGCTGACAGATTGGCTCTGTTTACCTTAAACAAACTGTCAGAAATTTTCAGTACATGAACCAAAGCATGAGAAAGGGTTTCAAATACACACTCAGATCAGATCATAGCCCAGCACGTCATATTTTGCATATTTCATAAAGGTTTCACATGTACGTTTGCATGTAACGATCTGAACATGCTGTTTACAAAGATATTTGGTATCTCTACAAGAGAAAGCAATTAAGATTCACATAGCTAATGGGGCAGGAGTGGATTTTCTCTCACTCGTTCTGCCCAGCAATGCTGTCTGGGGGCTGCAGGAGCTGCTGAGCTGCAAACATTGCTGTGGTTCTTCCAGTGCTCTGTCTCTCTGCTTTGTACCAGGCTCCCAATGGTTTTGTGTCACCCTGTGCTGCACTGCTACTCCAGATGGACTGTGGGACCATGTGGCAATGAGGAGTATGGGAGTACATAGCAGTGCAGTCTGCTGGAGTGGCCAGAACACTCACGTGCCACAAAATAAAGAGCAGCATTAAAATGTGTTTGCTTTACATTGCCTGGGAATATCCCCCTCCATAGGGGGCTGTATAATACAATCTTGCTTTCCTTTCCCTGCTTCAGCTTCATGATTTTGGTTCAAAGATTAGTTTTCTTAGTAATTTTAGAGGCATTTTTAAACTTCTTGAAGAGACACATTCCCTTGACGTGGTCATGTTTCCAAAGCCTTAAACACACATGCATACAGCATGTACAGTTTCACCTGTTCTGTGTTCACCTACTTGTAATAGACACCGCTCAGCACACAGCTGTATGTTGTGAAACCAGGGTGACACTCTTAAAAATACCCTTAGATTCCTGTGATTCCATTTCCACTGCTCTTGAAAGAAACTTTTTCTTTGTCATAAAGATCTGTTAAAATAATCTACTTCCCTGCACTGGACTCAGAATTAAGAATAAAATGATACAGACCCCGGCTGAAATTTATGATTGCAAGCTCAATACTGTAAAGTCTGGGCAACTAAACAGCTTATAGTAAAATATTTATCCATAACCTTGCCCAATATTTAAATTGAAGTCAAGTGGGACAATCTGAGGCTAGAGCAGAGGAAGCAGCAGATGACAGTTTCGTTTTTCACTTCTCCTTGGTTCATGTTTTGTGTTTTCTACCTGCGAAAGTAGTCAGGAAGCCTGCCCTTGAGGCTGTGAGCCATCATGACTAATTTTCCTGAGCAGGCACCATGCCCCATATGCTCCAGATCTGCCCCTACCCAAAGGGGCTGGCAAGCATTTAAAGTGTGAGCAAGGTTTCTCACTGGAAATAACTACAACTACAGTTCAGGATGGGGAATGTCATGAGGAGAAAGGGAATGCTGGTCACAGCTTATTTATGTGTACAGGAATTCATTTATGATCGACTTAGGAACTTAGCAACACTGTTGGGATAGGCTGACTTACATGAAAAAGGCTTTCCAGGGCTATGTTCTGCTCTAAAAACTGGCTTAGAGCTGCAGCACCTGTCCAGTAACTGAGTCTGCCTGTTCCCCAGGAAACCACAGCTTGTTTGCATCCAGTACCACTGAACGTGGCAAATAAAGCACTCTGAAGGGTTCTGTGGTTTGACTCACAGCAAGTGGATGTGATACCAATGCCTATTTTGTGATTAGGATCCAGGATAGGTTTGCAAATTGGCATCTGGCCACACTAGAAAATAAGTAAAAATTAATTCCCTCAAGCTATTTTACTGCTGGTGAAAAATCGATTTGTTTATATAGGGAAAATATGATGAGAGAGTAAATTCTTGACTTTGTAGAGAACCTGGTAACAGTTCTTTTCTAGTAGGTGAACAGAGCTCCTGACTTCTTACCCAATGTGTAGTGCTACAACCGTCACCATGTTTATGAAAGGGACTGAGAAGACTGTGCTATGACTTTCTGTGCTTGACTTTCATTGCGTTAGTTTTATTTTGATCTTATATTTGTGATTTTCAGCCATCATCACCATAAGCCAATACGTGCAGAGTGAGGGAGGAAATGGTGAGTTGTTCTAGACAAAATACCTGAGTACTGTGGCTGCTAGCAACTTCTTTCTCTACTTTTATGGTTATCTACTACTTAGGGGGAGACTAGCCTTTGTAGAGGACAAGAAGAGGAAGGTCTAGAGAGATTCTTGTGGGTCTTTCAGATGACCTGCAGAAATCCATCAGAAAGACAGAAATACAGGCAGATGCAAAAGCTGCTTGAAAGATTTCCTTACATAATTATTTCTTTCACTTAGTTTTTAAGGTATTTAGCAGTAACAGTTTTGTAAATATGGCAGCCAGAAATTTTTCTATTTCTATACAGATTTTCACCTTCATAAATCTGGAAATAATGTGTCACTTGTCAACTCCAAATGAAAATGCAACTTTTTTTTCCCTCTTGAATGGCATTATCTGTATCTATAGTACAGGCTACAGGAATGGAAAAAACCAAGCTAGGACATTTGCCTTGCTAAATGACACTATAGCAAACTGCAGATACATTAAAAATATCCCCTTACAGTACTTTACATGTTATATAAAGTCCTGGAAACGAATTGTCCTCAGATGGCTGATATTTTTAAACAAGAAGCTAAAATGAAAAAAGTTTCCAATGGTATTCTCATAGTTCTGTGAAGCAGACTCTGCTCAAGCTTCAGCTTTGGGCTCAGCATTTAAGTGACTGAATCTGTCAATCACCAAAGGGCCCTGGGCTCTTTCTTGTCTCCTTGGGTTTGTTGACAGCAGCTTCTCAAGTCTGCAGCGCCCAGATTCACCACCTACACAAACAGAGGTACACAAAACATTTAAAGTAAAATACCTTCAGCTGTGTTTTGGAAATAAACACAGCTTTTTCTTATGGGATGGGAATCTTTGTGGAGTATTTTTAATACAGTTACAAGTATATTTCTTTAAAGTCTCCTTCTTAATTTTCCTTTTTCTTACTAAAACCATTTTTGTTCAGTTCACTGATGAAACCACTAAAAACCTATCCTTGGGACAGCATAATAGGACATCTTTTACATCACCGGAGAAGACACAAGCAGAAGAAAAAGCTCCTCAACCAAAGGGTGTAGTGTGAGATAGATATGCTAGCATCTGCTCTCCTGGATTTATTTATAATATCTAATGTCTAGCAGTTTCAGTGGAAACTTTCAAATCTTGACAAATTTCAAACCTTGTGGGATGTCACAAGCTGCTTATAAAAATGAAAGAATCTGTTAATTAGCAGTTTCTTTTTCCAGGAATAGACCTGGGTAAGCCCAAGGTCTGTCTGACCCCTAGTTAATCAGATTTTCTGTCATATAAAGCACAAGTGACAAAAAGATTCTGACTTTTTTAAGATATGTTACATAGTTTATTGGAGTTGCATGTGTTTCAGATATAAACTTTTCTCCAAGTAGATTCAGGTGTCACATGGCGAATTTCTGTTCATTTAGTCATCCTAGAACTGTCTCTTTTTGTGTGTTCTGTAAACCCTTAATTCTCCCTCCGTATGTATCTTCCTCATTTCCCCACTCCCACTTTTAAAAAGTAGCATTCTACTTTCCTGTGTTGCTATGACAACATTTACACTTGCCTTTTGAAGGCAAAATATGTGGCTTTCTTCCATATTTTTGTCAGCTCTTGCGTTAGAGGGACACACGGGAATGAAGGCAATTGTGGATAAAGCTTTAAGCAGCAGACTGCAACTTTATTTCTCAACATAAAGGGCATTTAAGTGGGTCTAGCATGGATTTACCTATGTGTGCCCCTAAGACAGATTTATTTGTTTAATCTTCCGAATATTCTTCTTTAGTGCAACAACAAATTAAAGGAGAAACTGCAATGACTTCAGATCTGCTTCTCTCTCCTGCTTCCTCTCATGCAGGCAGAAAGAACAGCAACAACATTCACAATGGCCTTTATTTCTAGACTTTGTGAACTATTTACAGAGATGGAGAGCAGAGCAGAGCTAAAAGCAACCAAAGGTTCAAAAAGGGTGCAAGTTACTTTTTAAATCGGGAGGCAGAGATAAAGAGAAAAAGCCCTTTCGTTTACCCTCCAGTTTCTCAGAGGAAGGCCTTTGAAAATGCACATTGCACTGCAAAACATAGGAACTAATGCTTGCCCCTGATAAGAGCGACGGTTGATTCTATGGGCAAAGAGGGTGCTGTGCTCTCTCAACAGAATCCTCGCTGCCTTGCCAAGGACTTTCCATATTGTGAACAGACTGACTGAACTCTGCCTCTTCACAGGCCTAGGAGCTTGCTGGCAGCTGATCTAGAGAAGTAAAGAAAAAATCTCCTCCAAAGATAGAGGTTTTGAAACAATTGTGTCTTTATTGGAAATGCCAGGAGCTAAATAAAACCTCCCTTCACCAAACGACCGCCTCTCCTATTCAAGCCACAGGACCTTACTTAGTCAAGTAAGCCTTACGGGCTGTAGCACTCTGTGGAACATTAAACCAGATGGAGACACCACATTCCCTCCAAGCAATAGAGTTGGACTGGCTTAACTGATGCTTAACTCAGATCTCTTTAGAATTGTACAGAAGATATGCAGCAGATATATCTCTTTATTTCTGGCACTGTTACCAATCTGAACTGCGTCTCCTTACTCAGGGTGTGGGAGCATGGTCCTTTATTTTAACAGAACATATCTCTGAAACATACTAGCTGAAAAAAAAGCTCGTTCTTGCTGAGCATGGGAAAATACCAAACTCTGAACACAGCTTACAAGATGCTAAACCGTGTTAACAGACTATAGAAGTAACATATTTGCAAACAAAATGTGTTTCATTTAAGGAGATTATTAGTATGTTCTTCAGGTTATAATGTTCTTCAGTTTATAATGGTGCCAGCTGAGTGGGTTTAGAAAACTCACTGCAGTCAGAACTAAGTCCTATGAGAAGCATGAAACTCCAGTATTAATCTAGGCTGTCTGAGCATGTCATGAATTCTGGAGGAACTACAAGCTCCTCTCTTTCTCCAGCCCCTGGATTGTTGATTAATTCCCTGACATGCTCACACACAGAGATATCCCTCAACAAAATGCAATCTACACAGACTTTTGAAGGCAGTTAAATACACAGAATGTTATCAATGTAGAACAAACATGATTTAACATGCTCAGAGACCAAATAAAGTTTGCACAACGCTAGTGACAGTTCCGCTTTTGGCAGAAAGGCTGGATACTGGCAATGTCTCTTCAGCACCCATCTCCAACCACAGAAAAGCAACTTAGCAAAATAAGAAACAGAAGGTGATTGCAGCTGTCATGCACAGAACCTGATGATCTCCATCCCCAAAGGCTGAGGTCTAAGTCACAATTCCATTTCTCAGTCCAATTTTTATTGCCCTGTGCCATTCTGTCAGTGACAGCAACTACTCTTTGGATTTGATTTGTGGTGTCTAAATTGTAACTACTGTCAGCTTCTTAATGTTTGGGGATTTTTAATTGAAAGATGCATATTAGAACTGAATCCTGCCACCATGAAGGAAAATGATCTGAAGAACTCAGCTTTTCTAGAAACTTGCAGGACCTGGGAGATACAAAGACATTACTGAAAGAGGCAACTTTTGGCACACATCATTAGCATGTACTACATTAATGATGGGAAGAGTTGTTCCTGGGTAATACAAGCACTCAAGGGAAAAGGCAGTTGGAGTAGGAGCCTCTCAGTTTCCAGACCTTTAGTCTTTCAGAGGGCCATTCTCTCACATGGTCATTTCTGTCCCCACTGGAGAGCAGAGGGCAGCTCTGGGTGGGATGTGCTGTGGTGTGGTCCCACGCACATGGGCAGAGGAAGAACCCTGGTGCCCACACAGCAGCCGAGGCAAGGCACAGCACAGTCTAACTGCGCCTCAGTCCTGCTCCCTCTTTTCCAACATGCTTTTATGTCTCTGCACAGATTGACTGTGGCACATTTATATCCAGCAGTGCTCCTCTACAGCAGGGAATTCATGTTGTGAATTTATGGCTGGATTATGTCCCTCTTTAAGTTACCTCATAGGACAAAGCAGCTGTAACACATGGTCCTCACAGCACTCCTGCTCTGAAAGCAGGCGTGAGTAATGGGCAGTAGTCTCACCCAGCCTCTGTTATGTGTTGTCACAACAAACCCCTCTAATGTGGCAAGAAAATTTAGACAACACCCTTTTCCCTGAGGTAAGCAGTATTAAAGCTCGTATTTCAGCTGTGCGGTTTAAGAAAAATAGGAAATGAAGTACGCCTTTCTTCTGAAAGCATATTTTTGAAATCTGAGTTGTGTATATTTTGGTTCATTTTATATCATTCTGGTTTAAAAATACGCTTTAAAAAATCCACAAAATAAATATACAACAACCAGTTGGGTTTTTTTTCCCTCCAAGTCCTCAGTGATATTACTGCATGTATGCAAATAAGGCCACATTTATTAGTCCACGGTGCAGTCTCTCAGCTCATTTTTTCTGTCCCAAGAGAGTAGTCTCAGAATTTTAAGCTTCCTAAATCAAATAATATTGAAAAAAATACTTCACACTAGAGACAGTGAGGATTACCAGTTTATGCAAAGTTCCCAAATCAGAAGTGCTAGCTGCTGTACTGCTCTGTGGCCACTTAACACAGTGCACATTCCAAAAGGACCAAATGATCTGTACCTGTAGATCCTACCAAGCACATATAATAGATATTGTTTTTGTTCTGATTGTGCAAAATACCAATCTGGAGACACACACGTGGATGTAGAGGTTACAGTCAGTGAATGTCTAACCCATTTAGGGTGTGTTGGTTGCCGTTCTGCTTTTATCAAGAATTTGGTTGCTTTGTTTTGGTTTTAAAACACAAACAAGGAAACTTTACTCATCAACCATGGAAAACAGTTCATAACCTGACCTCTTCCGTGACAAGGGCTCTCTTGATTTTCAGTCTTAATTTTCATCCCTTTAATTTCTACTTCTTAATTCGAATTATGTATGCTGTGCTTAGTACTTTCTCTCCATTATGAGGCTGTAGTCCTGCACATATTTATGCATACAATTAACTTTGTTATCACAAGGTATACGAAATAAAGATGGTAAAGCAATGAGTGTGTATATGTGTATAGGGTGTTGGGGATGTAAATATCCTCAAATATCTCTTCACTCAGATGGCTACAATCTCCTTAAACACTGTGTTGTCAACCTACATGTTTTACCTAGGTTAGTCTCCTTTCTGAAAGCAATCCATTCACATCATTAATCATGTTCTGATTTTTCCCTCTTAAATATCCAGTCTCTTCAGTTAATCAGGTATCCTAATATGTACACAATATTCCAGGTTTCTTTGCATCTGTCCATTATCATGTAAGACTCCTTCACACTGTTGGTCACAACCATTGATGTACATTCATGTTCAGAAAGACACAGCTCCCAACTGGAAATGCTCCTGGGGGTGAACAGTATATGTTCCATTTTATGACACTGGAATGGATGTGCATTGCCCAAAAATTTTCCATACTTTTTTTTTTTATAATGTATGAAATGCATTAAATAGGACAGAAAGAGTATGAAGACTTCATAGAGCAGAGAATTCTCTATTAAGGGGAATCAGACAGGTCTAAAGGTGCAGTGCTATCTAAAATGCTCTAAACTTGAATTATTAATTTAATGTAATTCAGAGCCTTTTTCTCAATTAAAAGGAAAGTAAGAGCACTAGAAGTTAAAGGATTTTGTGGTGTTCCCATATGAAAAGAAAAAAAAGAGCATAAGGAATAAATAAAAAAGTAAATACATAAATAGAACGTGAAAGAATATTAAGTAACAGTATGGCAACCACTTTGAACATAGAAATACATAAATAAATCCTTATTTAAGCCTCATTCTTACACACTTCTAATGTCTTTCCCAAATACAGAGGATCTGGCACTAATGTCCAACAAAATCCAGGCTGTGCAAAATTGACATCTCCCCCTAGTACTCTGCTGATATTTTCATCAGACATGCAAAAAAGAGAGTTGCATGGGCTCTTACCACTACCGTAGCCCCTGCAAGCAGTAGCAGGTGGAAAGTCTTAGAGCAAATACACAGTGCTGTCTTTTTTAATAATGATTCTTCCACACATTATAATACATTTAAGTGCTGTGCTTGCTCTTTAAGACGGCCTCATCTTGATAATCGATGTAGCCAGTCTACTGAAGTGCCACTTTCCTGCTGCGAGAAAGCACAATTCTTCTTACTGCCACAGCCCCCTGCTGACATGTTTTACAACATTTAAGAAGGAAACTGTTAAACCTTACTTTTCTCTTTTCCCTCAGTGCAGACAGAAATCTTCTTTCCTGCTGGTTTCTCACTTGAATTAAGAGCCGTTAAGATGTGCCCTGACTTTTACCCTGAGCATTGCCCTAATTTTAACCTTGTGTAACGGTTATCTTAATTTTACTCAGATTTTTGAAACTGACTCATTCAACAAGACAAACTGAAAGTGTCTGGTAAAAGAATAGATTTCCTATAAGCTAGGTAAAAAGGTCATCTTACCAGGCTTTCTTCAGAGGAAGCAGGAGTCAGCCTCAGCGCACTGACATACAAACCCCATTGAGTCAGTTTGGGGCATTCTTGCTACTGTAAAGAATGCAAAAAGCAAACAGGCTGTGCTTGGAATTCTGCATCTGCAACGTCAGGCACGTGCCTTCATGCCATGAGCCCCACTTCTGACCGGCAGCATTTTTAAAGAGGGAAGGGAAGAGTGAAATGTAGGAGCAGCTAATTCTGTCAAGCTGAATAAGCGCCGTTAATGGATGTTACAGATTATGACTGAGAAGATGATACAAGTGCAAGTTTTATGAGTGTGAAACTTTACCTTGACATAATGAGCAAAGTTAAAGCCCAAGGCTTTTATGCCATTATGAGAGGCTCTGTCAGTGAGCACTGTAACCTAATTAGTTTTGATGCAGCAAATCAGCAAAGTCACCATTGGTTATGACCTCTGCCAAGAGCATGAGAGAGCCAGACAAATGAAGCTTAAGATGTTATTAGTTGTTCTGTTCCAAAGTTCCAGATAAAATATGACAGGATGTTGTTGCTTGACTTCGGCATCAGTTCTCCAGATGGCACTCAGCACTGGCTTGTAGCGAGGCTCGCAGGGAGGCTGCCACATTGTCTCTGTCAAAACGAAAGTTTTCCAATTACGAAGAGATAATTCGAAGAGATGCAAACGTAATCTCCTGAACGAAAGGTTGCAAGCTGTGTAATAGCAGTTGAGGGGAGAGATTTTGCATACTTCACTTGCTGTAAACACTGCTGTTCAGGAAAGCTTTATTATCCTGCCTAGTGAAACAAAGAAATCAGATGCTCTTGACTCCGTGCGTTAGGACAGCTGTGGCTGGACACAGCTGTGGCACAACCTCTCTGGTGGAATTAGTGGGTCTGATCCATCTGCAGGGTGGCTCGTGTAGATCAGGAAAGAGATAAAATTGTGTAAGATGGATCTAAAAGGAAAATTAAGGGCCTTTGGACTAGGTGATAGCTGTACTTGTATTCTATGGTAAACCAGGTAACTTCTGCCAGTTTGGGTGAGTGAAATAATGTGTGTTTTTTCTCAAATTTTTATGAAATCTTTAGTGTAAAAAAGAAACAGGATGTCATGCAAGCATTGAACTTGTGGAATGTTTTAAAATATCTTCATATTTATAGCACTGTACCAGGCATGTTGAAGTTATTCAGCTGCCACAGTGACAGAATGACAAGGTAATGGCCTGATAACAAGCAGAAACAGTATCTAACCTAAAGATAATTTTGAGCTGCTGGGAGCATCAGGAATTGTATAAAGGATAGAAGATAGAGTAAAGAAAATATCATCCAGTTGACCTATGTACACAAAGAACTATTGAATGGATGTACAACATTCAATTTGAAAAGCTCTCAGTAGTATAACTTTAGTATTTCACTCAGCATCACTGAGTGAAAAGCACAGCTGTGTTTTCAGGATGTGTGTCCCTTTCCACATGACACTGCTGACAATTGAAAGCTACGTGTTTCAGGAACACTATTAGAAATACTTGAATGCATGAAATTCCCTTTCAGCACAAGAGAAAATCTTCATCTAGGGAGGATGTTCAAACTCTTCATGGAGGGAGGATGTTCAAACATGAGAACAGATTACCCAGAGAAGTTGTGGCATCCTCATCTCTGGAAATACTCAAAGCCCAGCTGGGTGGGCAGTCAACAACTGGCTGCAGTCGACCCAGATTGAGCCAATGGTGGGATTGGACCAGCTCTGAAAGCCCCTTCTAGCCCCCACTGTTCTGAGTATCTATGAATCTATTCAAATTATCATCTACTAAAAATTATTATCTACAACAAACCAATTTTAAAAGGAAGTCACACTCTGTCTGCTTATAGGGAGGTACACATAGGAAAATATGCAAATGCAGGCAAGCAATATCAAACCATGAAGCAGCAGGATTAATTTCAATTCCCTGGTTTCTAAGATGAAACTGCTCGAGCAGCCCCACCAGCACACAAAGCAGGGGGTTTGGTGCCAGGACAAAGGTAGCAGGAGAGCAGCCCTGCACGGCTTCGGGCGCTGGCAGCCTCCCAGAGGACCAAGCACTTTGCAGGTATCCAGAGCTTAACCCAGCCTGGGTTTGGCACTTCCATCTTGCCCCTGGCCTGGGTGCTCTGTGTGCTGCCACTGCCTGAGGTGTGAGGGCAGCCCTGCACACCAACGTGCTGCAGCCACGAGAGGGGTGCTGAGGCAGCCATCTGTGTCTCACTGGGGCACTGCCAGGGAAGGGGAAGCTGAGAGTGGGCTTTTTCATCTTTCTGTCTTTAAAAAGGCCTGGGGACAGTGAAGCTGTGTGAGATGGGGGTCAGAAGGAGACCCTACACATGACCAAGTGGAGTTATAATTTTCCCTTTGCGGAATGAGTTGTAAACAGGGATGGCAAGGGAACAGGGCTGGGAGGCCTACAAAGAAATCTGGTCTGTATTGTCCAGAAGAAAATCTCCACACAGGTCTTCAACAGGGACATTGCTGTGCTTATTTTTCAGCTTAGTCCAAATAGCCAATTCAAAGTCAGCAACTTCTGGCTTTAAGATGTTCTTGTTTTTTCCCAAAGCCTGTATTTGCATACTAGTTATGTTGGTAGGTGGATTCTCTTGATGGTACACTAACACCTGTCATAATTGCCACTGTGACCCAGCCCCAAATATTTAATTGCTAAGAAATATCTCTGCTTATTAAAATGAAGAGGAATGGTGACATTTATGCGTATTCACAGCGTCAAGAATGGCTTCATTTTCTCAGAAGTTGCTGTCAATAATTTCTCTTTGCATGCTGCATCCTTTTTACTCTAAGTTAGGACAGGACTTTTGCATGGGCACAAACAGCCACAGCAGCCACACAGCTGCCATCATGGAATGAGAGAAGTCAGGGAAGTAGGTCACTGAATGGCAAAAGGCCTTATCTGCAAAGGGCTCTTCTGGTGAGAACAGGATACTTTGAGATGTGCCATCAATGGCATAGTTGGAGATATTGAAATCCTGAATCTGAGGGGAGATGTGAGAGCATTCTCACTCCTTTGTAGTCACATTTGTTCAGACAGCCAAACATAGCAAAGATGAGCAAGAAGATTTTCTTATAATTAGAGGACTTGTCTTCTCCAGAGCCCAGAATGCAACTGTCCCAGATTTTATTCATACATATGGTTTTAAAAAAGTGCACCCTTCCCAAACAGCTGTACCCCAAAGCTGAAATAGCTCATATTGAAAATGGAAGCTGCACCATGAAAAGGGGATCCTACAAAAGAGCGCCAGGTGGGTAAGAGACCGCTAATAACTGCCTTGTAGGCAGCCGCAAGTTGGTAAATGCTCACTGGAAGTATGAGGTGTGCTGGTGGATTTCCCCAGGGAACTTCATGCACAGGGAGAGCTCAGATGTCCTGAAGCTGTTTGCTGGGGCTGTGCTCTACTCAGTGGAGAGCAGATCAGAGACTGTGACTGCAGCACAAGCCCGCATCTGATGAGTGAAGATGTGGCTTGGACATGAAAAGGGAAGAAAACTTTAGCATGTTTGATTTAGTAGAGATGAGGAGTGGTTTTTTTCCCTCAGCAAAGTTTAATGTTCCCTTGAATGCACAGCAGACCAGGGCCTGCCACTTCTTTCTGGTTTAAATTATATTTTTCCTTTTGGCTAAAAAGAACCAGGAAACGCATCCTACTCCAAAGTGTAGCTGTAAATTCAACATTAGTAGTGCAATAGAATAAGAGAAGGACTTTTTTCCCCCACTGAAATAGCAAGTTGTGTAAATCTCCAGTGCAATTGAAGCAGGACTGAAAGGAGGACTCTATAAATGAGTTAAATGGATTAAAAAATAGATAAATATGAAACATGAAGAGAGGAAATCAGAAATTCATGCGCAGAAAAATGAAAATTACTAAAGCAGAACAGATTGGGGGAAGTGATTCTAGTTTCACATAGGTGTGGATGAGAACAAAGCACTGGTGAAGGGAAACGCCCTACAAAGCGTATATATGTATTTACTGAAAAATTTAGTGGAGCTATGGGGTTTATGGGTCTAATTTTGCATTGTTCACAAAATTTGCAAAACCTTTTGCCTCTAAACAGCTGTGCACTATGAACTGATTCTTGCTTTATCTTTCTGAAGAAAATTCTTTTCTCCTCATTGAAGAAATAAAGGTTTGATGTAACTGAATTTTTGCAAGAACATACGATGTTCATCAATATTATCTTGCATGGAAATTATTGAAAATCCCCTCTGTGCTTTTGATCAGGTGAAGCCACTTTGTTCTGGCTGCTTGGATGAGGACGGTGGTGCTCTGGAAGGCATACATGCAAATGGCAACAGCAAAATGAAATATCCTGATCTTCTCTCAGCCCAGTGCCCAACAAAATTCCCTCTCATATTTCCAAAGTTTGTGGGTGTTTTCTAACCCATGACTTTTGAAATGTCAACTCCTAATTCTGTTTTGGGATGAAAGGAAATTCTGAAATGTTAAGCCTGGTATTTGTTCATGTGTTTGCAGCAGAAGCAGAGTTCGAGGCTTAAAATGTTCTTTGGTCGGACATTATGTGTGGACAGTATTTTAATAATAAGGTCCTGTAGCATGGTTGAAAACATTCTTTAACAGCTGTTGATGTGTTAATCCAGCATGGGAAAGAGAAAACAGAAAAAACATTTCAACCATAGGGTTTATATTTTTATAAAATTAGAATACCGTTAAAGCTGACAGCATGTTTGCATCTGGATCCTGTATGATAGCAATTGATACATTTAATCTGGCATGTGGCATAAAACAGGATTAGATAAGGTTTTCTTCTTAGCCATGCTTCTCTTGTGCAAAAGAATATTTATAACAGTATTCTCAACAAATCACATTTCAGTGCTGGATACTGTGCTGAAATGCATTGTGCTTCAGCAGTATTTTCCAAGGGTTATGTCCCTGTGATTTGTGCTAATTAGCATGAATTGACTCTGGGGTAGATGACATGCTCAGGAGCATGGAGGTTTGAGTTCAAAAGCCCAGACTGACCAGATCATTCCCCAAATTAGCTGGTGTGAATGCATCTGAAAAAATAGGCTGGAGCAGGACCTCACATAAAATTGATCACTCAGAGCTAGATTATCCAGAATTGAGAAAAAAATACACATTGATGTGAACTTTGGGAGAGACTATACTCAAAATTCTAGGAAAGGCCCCACGTGCTACTTTATTATTTGATGTTTCTTATCCAAATTACTTAATCTTTGAGTCTTCCCACAATCTGAAACTGCACTGACTTCTATTTGCACAGTCCTTAACAGCAGCTAATTTCTGTGTACTTCCCTTCCCATCTCCTCAGCTTTGAAGAATACAGCACTATTCTTCCCCAACCGAACACACAAGTCCTGAGTGGGAATTTTGTGTGAGAAGCCTAACTAAATTGTAATCATGCATTCAGAGGAAACCTTCTCCCTCATGTCCTGGTGCTGAGCATCTCTGTGTATGTCACTACAGTGGCTGTGTACTGGAGGCTGGAGTGCCTTCCACTGCAGCCCCCAGACAAACAGGAAAGAAAAAGAGTGAAATGTGAACCAAACGTAGCTGTGGTGTGTGCTGCTGATCGCTGTCCACTGGAACTCACTACCCAATGCCTAGAAGTGATGAGTGAGGGGAATGGACACTGAACATACTTTCCAACCGCCAGTGAAAAAAAGTGAGGAATCATGCCTTTACATGTGCTGCAGGTACACATTCAAATACTCTTTTAAGTAATAGAGACATAAATGAAGTTAAAATTAGCAGGGAGACCATGCTGCTAGTCATTTTCTAGGCTATAGGTATAACACAAGGTAATATTTGATGCTGTGAAAAAATGTGCAACTCACAGCCTAGAGAAAAAATGCAGCTGTGTTTTAATATAACTCTAGTAAAGACTGGAAAGAAAAATGCACATGATTTCTGTAGCTAGTAGTAAGCACTGCTGACATCACTCTGTCTGAATAAGAACAAACAAACATTACGAATATAGAAATAATGAAATATAACAGGATTCATATTTGAAGAGAAAGACAACTTATTTCACTATGTATCTTGAGTGCATTTATAAGTCATGTAGTCTAAATGAGAGAGCTTAAGCACCGCAGATAATAAATAAGGCCTTAGAAATGCCTGCTCTGGCATGTGCCTCCCCATCATGAAACGGAAGCATTCAGTAGAGAGGAAAATTGACCAGACTCTGACAGGATATAATGGACTTATCTGTTAAAAGAGTGGAGATAACGTAATATTTAATATGACATTCCTGATAACTAATCAGGAAGATCTACCTGTGCCAGATTTCCAGGGTTATTTGTAATTGAATGCAACTGGATATCATTAGAAAGCAATGTAAAAGGAAAGGAAGTACTGCAGTTGTTTGACAGGAGCAGAGCACCTTCAAGTCTGAAGATAGGGTCCCCATCTTGAAGAGCTTATAGGCCCCAGTTTAGGACTGATTTATATTTAAGCAAGCAGCTAAGCACTCTGCAGGAAGAGGGCCGCTCATTTTGCTGAGAAGGGCAATCTTCCCATCCTCCCTGTCAGTGTCTCTGCCCCTGCTCACAGCTATGCAGTCTCACCCATACCTGTGCATGAGCCATAGCACATACCTGATCCCACACTGAGCTGATGTAGTGGAAGGCAGCTGCACAAAACTACCTATTTTTTTCCCTATATTCCTTGTTTGCTGGTTTAGTGACTTGGGTTGGCCTGTAGTTCATTTGTCAGCTGTAAGAGGGCTGGAAATTGCAGCTCTCAGTAGGTAGAGTCCTTAGTCCTCAGTGCACGCTAGTAGCCACTGAATGTATGGGGCAGAGTGGGGCTGGCAGGGCTTCTTATAGTGATTCAACAGTGTGATGCCTGACACGTGTTGAATGATTGCTTTTTCATTTAGTGAAGGCTCAAATCCCCCACAGTGCAGTATCTGTTGGGTTTGGTGCAGCTGGTGTAGGGCCAGGAGAAAAATTTAGATGGGGATGGTCAAATCTTTTGTGGAACACACCTGGGCTATTCACTGCACATACTATAAAATCAAAAACTTATTCTTTCTGTTCTTACCTCTTTGTTTTTTCTCCATATTTTCAGCAAAGGTGGAGTTCCTCCAAAAAAGAGCATTCATTTCTTAATGCTAAAAACATTTTAAAAATATGCAAAGAACAAGCAAATTGACAGTTAATGATGTGTAAACATTTAGGGATGACGACTAAACTATGCTGTTGATTTTTATTTTATTTTTCCAAATATATCTTGGTTTCTGGAGCAAAATGAAAGTGTATTTTGGACACTATTTCAGGGTAGCTCTGCAAAAAAATATTTTGTCTGCAACAAGTAGCACTGTGATGCTTCTCTTTTTCATTTAGAGGTACTTTCTGTAGCCACTCAATCTTGGACTTCCAGGCTTCCCATAATTTCTTAATTTATTAAATAAAAAGTTCAACAACCCCACAGTTCCAGAACCAGCTTTATCCCTAACCCTCATCCTTCTCTGGGGCTCAGGCTGAGCCTGGGACACCTGGCCAGAAACCAGAGGATAAGCTCATGCAGAGACCAGTCTGTGGGCAGCTTGGTCTCTCCCTTGCTGGCCTTCATCCTGTAGTGCTCCAACCCAGGACCAGGCTTTGTCTACCTCCCAACCTCATCCCAAACCCTAATGGGATAAGAGCAGTAAAAGCCCAGTGGAACCACAGCTGTCTCAGAAGGTGGCAGGATGGAAGTCAGGATGGGGAAATCTGCACCTTCCTGTCCATATCTTTTGTCTCACAGTTGAATCACCATTCCTTTCCCTAGGAGAAGGATGAGTAGAGCTGTCCATCTGTTCATTTGCCACCAGTCAGGCCTAGCTCCAGAACATGTTTTATTTTCTTTGCTCCCAGTGTCTTTCTCCTCTTGTTTACCAGAAAAGTTCTTTAGACTAGTCCAAGCTTTTGGGTTTTATTCAGTGGGGCTTTATTTCTGCCCTTTGCACTATGTTGGATTTTTTTAGCCACAGTGGAGGCTGAGTTGGCCCCCAGTTACCAGCTCTCTGAGTAGCAGAGACCCCCATGCTGAGCATAGCTGGCTCCTTGCCACTTGCTCCTGTGATAGAGGATGGGTGTCAGAACAAAGCTGGCGGCATGAATTGGCATGATGAGGTGAGAAAGTAGGGTGCATGGTGCTCCAGCTGATGCTTGCCAATGTAATTGCCCTTCAGGCAATAATTCTTGCCAGTGTGATGGCCTCCAGGGACCTTCTGCAAGCCAGCATAAGCCAGAGCCTCTTCTGCTTCCCCATCACTCAGCTGCTGTGAGTGTTAACCTTATATTAATTGAAGACTGAACCCCTACCTTCACATTAGTATTGCACAATAACAAAGTGAAGGAAATTTACTCTTCTTTCAAAATGCTTAAAATGGGTGCTAAAGAAAACATTAGGGAGGCTTGGAAGGATGGTCTTGGGTGAAAAATCTTTTGTACTGGTGCATGGTACAAATGCCAGGAGGAAGGTGTACTCATCTGGTGTTACAGCCTGCTTGGCACTTGTTAAAGTAAATTAGTTGGTCTTTAACCAGCAGAAGCAGCTCCCAAAGTCTCTTTCCCAATGCATCACTAAAAGTGGCTGGGAACATCAGAGTCAGTTGTACGGCAACAAAAGCAGGAAAGCAGGAACTACTGTAAACTTAAGGGCGAAAATAACATGGGGAGAAGACCTGGAAAGAGCTAATTCCACTCCCTCAGTTGTCTGCAGTGAAAATAATCTTTAGTCTTAGATTCCAAGAGACTGTAAGAACCTCACAGTAACAGTCAGCTCTAGCAGATTGGAGCGGGCAGTAACCTCGCAGAATTTTAAACCTTCCCATCTCCAGGGCTTCATGTTTCACAAATGTTTGAGTCCCAGGACACTGCAAGGACCTCATCCATTCCCTCTGAAGAACTGGGGCTTGAATGCCAAGGAACAGCTTGTCGTTACACTTTCAAATTGCTCTCAAATAACCTTCTCATTTGATTCTCGTTTCACGAGCATTTTTATATTAACTGCATGGCAAATGTTCCTCAGCTCCGAATGACTGCTGTTACACAAATAAATTGGGCTGGATCATGAAATGTTCATCCTCTCTCTGCAGTGCCCCCTGTAACTGGAAATTTGAAGGCTCCCAAAGTCCAGCTGGACTTAACAGCAGGTAGAAGGTCTAACACCCCAAGGGAGTGAGCAAGAAGGTCCCTCACGTAGTAGCAACTGTCTATAGGGAGCATCACTGCGAGGGACAGGGCAGATAGGTCATGCAGTGCCTAGGGTGGAGGCATAGTGCCATGAGACCTCCCACAGTACTGCCCTGTGCCCAACTTCCAACCTGAATCCTGGCCTGATTGCAAAAAATCTGGTCATTTTTAACCAGCTTTCCAAGCACTGCTGCTGACTGTCAATATTGTTAAATGTTTAAAAAGCCCACAGCTGTACTGGTTACTCCCAAAGCAGTCTGTGGATGTGGCAGTAGTTTTGTAGGATTTCCAGCACATTTGCAGACCATTCAACACATTCAAATCGTAAATCTCATCAATTTGCATCAAACATCCTCCTTTGCAGTTTATGGCTATGTAAATGTCTTTAATAAAAACCCTACCACAGGAAATGTCTTAAGACAACTGCTATTTCACAGCTTCACTACAGGTTCCTAATGTAAGTTAATAAGGCAAACACAATACCTGACGTTTGCAATGATAATTGCACAGGCCTCACTGTGAATGATGGCTAAATCCGATTGTGCATGACTTCCTTTGTGGAGTGTCTGAATTATAGCGTAGGTTGAAGCCTGAAAAATCAATGGCTGCTATAATCACTCAATTAAAGCCTTTGAAAATCATTAGCAATTTGGTAAATTTAAAATACTTAACCATACGTCATTTTTAAACAGAGAGTGCCAGACCAGCACAACTCCATTTGTTACACCGGGGAACTGCTGCCAGAGGGGTAAACAGGAACAGCATTAGCTCACTATGGCTGAGTAGGCAAGTGTATCACCGGAGCTGAAAGGCTGAGAGAGACACAAGTCACCTCTGTGAGCTCTACCTGATTTACGATGTTTAGCCGAGGTTACGTTTCAAGTGGCCAAATACAAGTCAAAAGCTTGGAAAAGCCTTGCTGGCTTACAGAGCAGTAGTCCCCTACAATTGCCACAGGTTTGGATGAACCCCGAGCCCAAGCAGCAAAACGGACCGTGCACAGGAGGAAAGGAAGCAGCACCATCAGAGTTCTTTCTTACTGAGAGAAAACCAGCGGACAGCAAGGCCTGCTTCTAGAGTGGGACATATGAATGAGTGTGGTCTATAAATAGAAGGAAAAGAACTTATTGATGCCAGGAGTCTAATATTTAATTTCACAAAGAAAATAGAAACTGAACATGATATTTTACTCCATCTGGACTAAATCTATCCATCTGCAAAGATTTAACTTTGAAAGATAGTTGAAAATATCTCTTCTAAACTTGCATGTTTATTTTCTTTAACAGCCTGTTCTTTGGAAGCAGCGGCATCTAAGTGCAGCGCTACTATTCTAAATATAAGATCCGTCTGTCCGAGAAAAAAGAGACACTCCGAGAGAACGAGCAAGTTGACAGGCACCGGCCAGTGCACCAACGCCTCGTGTTCCCCTAGGGCTGTTGGACTTACGTAAGTGTGATTTAACTTTGTGGAGCTTAGGCAGCTTAATGAACTTGGGAGAGATGGAGTATGGGACTGGGAGCAGCCACTTCAGTTAATCTGTTGCAGCTTCTAATTTTTAACAATTCGGGGGTAAAACTATATTTTAAAGCGAATTGTCTGTCCTTAGAGTGCGACGCCGTGGCTGTTGAGCAGAACAGGCAGCAATCGCTCCTGCAGGCATCCATCCCCCCGGGCAGGGGAAGCCCCGGGCAGCGGGATCTCGCCCTCCTGTGCCCCGGGTTCCGGTGTAGGCTCGCTGCCTCCTGCGCTGCCTTGCCGGGCGAGGGGCGCCCGGCGCGCAGCTCCCGCCCACTCCGGGACTGCGAGGCTTGGGGCGACGCCCCGGGAGGAGACCCGCGGGCTGTGTCACCCCGCGGCTGAAGGCTGCTCCCCCCGCCCAGCCCCGGCGCGGCCCCGGCGGAGGCGCCGTAGCCGGAGCGGCAGCGCCACCTCGCGGCGCCGGGCCCGCCCCTACAGCGCTTCTGGGAAAGGCGGCTCGAGGGAAAACTTCTCACGGGGTTAATTCGGCTATCATCTCCCCGGCTCGGTATTTACTATTTTTCCTCATGGAAAGACAAAAAAATTAGCTGGACTAGAGAGGCCAGCATTTGGCTTGACTTGTCCTAACTTTGGTCTTTCTTTATGGCAGGGTCCGGATACAAATGTTTATCATTTAAGAAAGGTAATTCAGGTCATTTTACAGTAAAATATCCACTAAATCAATGAACGAAGCTTAATTCATACCTCAATTTTTTTAGTTCTTAATTAAATCCATACTTATGAAAAAAAAGCCATTTGAAGACAGCAACATGTAACAGTGAATAGAATAAAAATGTCACTTTTATGTGATAACTGATCATTCCAGTGAAATGGCAGCACATTATCTTCCCAGTTAACAGGGAAACCTAGGCAGGGGCAGAATAGCATTGGTGTATTAATATTTCTCTTCAGAAACTGACTACAATTTTAAAATTATCTGTCACTTGAAGTCCACTGCCTATAAATTAGGAACTGTAAGTACTGGTAATCTTTATTCAGCATGTAGTCAAGAGTCTCAGCTAGGTACAAATTTTCACATAAGTACATACATTTAAAATGCTGGAACACATAAACGCAACCCTAGACTTCTGCACTTGCAAGAAGCTGCCTTCCTCAGTGTAAGAAACGCCATCACACTCCGCTGTACTTCAACAGTAGCTACATTCCCCCCCCATTTATCACTTCTACGTTTGCAGCCCCACTGTTGCTGCCTTGTGCTGTGAACGCATGCTAGACTGCAGATTTCCAACCCAACTGTATCCTTCAGACATTCATCCAATTGCTGTGTTCAGAGGAATGGTCTCCCACAAGATTTGTGATTCACCCTGTCTACCTATATGATATCCCAGAAAACTAATCACCAGGATGACAGCTCATTCAGCACTCCGGAAATTTACCCACGCTCAGCTCCTCTTTAAATAATGACCTGACATTTGTTCTGTAGAGGGAGACAAAGCCCAGACTGATGAAAACAGTTGGCAGCTGCTTTCATTTGTGCCATTCAGAAGCCAGATGATAATTTGTCTTCAGGGACCCATCACTTCTTGGCAGTCAGACCTGTCCACTGCACTTTGCTATTACTTTTGCTGTTACCTCCCACCCCCAGTGCGTGCAGCACACACACAGAGTCAATATTCAAGGCAGACTAAACTAAAATTGACTGTCAAGAGTCATGAAGGATTTCATATTTCTGAGAACTGGGAGATAAGATCACAGATTAATTTGGTGTTGATAAATATAAAGCAGCAGATATTGGGAAAGACATATTTGTTAGACCTACATAAAAGGTTAAATTAGCTATTGCTCAGAAAAGAGATCCCAGACTCTCTGAACAGTTTAATGAAGGCATTAGCTAAGCAATAATGGTCAAAGAGGCAGAGCATCCTGAACTAGTAGGCAAACAGACCAAACCAGAAAACATTATTCCAGATGAATTGTGAGTTCACCTTTCGCATACAGTGTGGAGCTCTCATTTAAATTAGCTAGAGCAGAATTACAAAATGTACAGACAACGGTGACCAGGATAATCAGAGCATCTTCCATACAAGCAGAGATTAAATAAATGAGGATTTTTCAGCCTGGAAAAAAAAAAAAGAGGTTACTAGGAGCTCATAATAATGATGACACATAAAATCATCAATGGGATCCAGGAGAACAGATGCAATTATTCATTATTTTTCACAGTATAAAACCGGCAGACATAAAATGAAGCGCTCATATACCAGGTTGTATGAAATAATTACCTAACAAAGTGCTTTTTTCATACAGACAACACGTACCTGTAGCATTAACTCTCAAAGGATGTTATGGTAATAGTTTAGGATGGTTAAAAGAGATATTTACCTTGCACCACAAAGTTACAAAGTCCTTCCCAGTACTTGGAAACACTACATAAAAAGATAGGGCCATCCACACCTTAGCTGTGGAAGAGAATAGCAACAGCAATGAAAGAGAGACGACTCTATGCATTGATATTCACTCATGTGGTCCCACCACATCTTAGATCCCTCTAGATGCAGAGCCTGTGGTCCCCATGAAGGGAGAAGATATCTACATTTTTCATACTATTCCTGGCAGTTTTTATTTTTAAGGATCCCCAGATTGTTGCTAGTGTGTTGGATGCCATCTATTCTACCCAGCAACAGAGGTAGTCATAGCTGCCCTCCAGAGATGCATGCAGAGAGATGGGGAGAGACAAGCTGAAGCAGGCTTCCCTTTTTAAGGATTAAAAAAGCTAAAGCCCTGGTGTGCTGCAAATGTTCCAGCAACTATTTTCCAAACACACGGTCTGCTCTGTCATCTAAGCTGAACACGCTGAACACCTGAACGTGTCCAACTCTCCCCGACCTCAGCAAGGTCAGGCAGCAGTACAGGCAGCCATGCTGCTGTCCCGCTTCTCCCTTTGGAACCGGTGCTCTATTACACAATTCCTCCTGTTTCCTGGAACCCTCTGCAGCCACCTGCAGTCAGCAGTGGTTAGCAAAGGAAAGGGAGTGGTGGTTCAGCCTTGGAAGTTACTGTGCAACACAAATGCAAGTGGTGCCACCAAGGAGAAGTTGAAGGGACACTGTACACAAAGCAGTGCCAAGTTCTCAAACGCATCTGTTTCCCTGGCTATAGCACAGGCTGCCAAAATAAAATGCTGGTTTATGGCTGAGTCAAATCTCACTTTAGTCACGCTCCACGCACTGTCACTGTCCTTTGAAACTGCTTTAGTCCAGGATTCCTGCACAAGCCTTCCTTCTTTCACATAAATATCCATTGATGATTTTTGCTGAAGAAAATGCAGGAAAGGTGGAATTCACTCTTCAGCCTGGAGTCAGGAGTCCTTCCTTTGCTGCTTCTGCCCACGCAGACAAAACCCCAGGGGCAGAAGGCCACAAGCTCTATGTAGAAGCTGCTCTGGTCTCCAGCTTTCTTCCCTCCAGCTCTGTGGTGACCCAGGCAGGGCCCTGGTGAAGCCGTGCAGCCACGTCTGCCCCCTGGCTCAGAGCTGCACCCAGCCACTGGAAAGCCCCTCAGCCAGAGCCCTGCAGCTCTCCTGTCATGGTGCAGGCAGGTGAGAACACCTCTGAGAGGCCCCAAATCTGGTTCCCACACATGAACGTGAAGAAAAGAAGAAGCTTGATCTCACTTTCTGCAATACCCATGGCCACAAATAAGCTGGTACAGAGCAGGAACTGGTGTACCACAAAGCCTGAAGAGTTTCCTTTTCCCCCAAGAGGTAGGGAGGGAGCAGAGCAGGAACTAGACCTGGTTCAGTTGCTGCTTTCCTTACGAGGCTGTGCAAGCCTGGCCCACGGCTTGGGCTGCCCTGCAGTCTTGCTTTCTATGACTCCCTTCCCTTCCTGGCTATAGACTTGGAATGATCACTAGTCAACATTGATCAGCGAGACTGTCTCCGCATAAGGCACACCACACATCACAGAGACATCAGGAACATGTTAGTACAGAAATAACAAGGCTGATATTTATTAGCCTCTCCATTGTATGCAATATCTTTATTTTTAAAACACTTACCTTTACCCATCCCTTCTCATTTGCTCTGAAGGTAGTCACCAGCTCAGCTGAACAGATGTTTGCCCCCTGCTGTTCCTCAGCAGTGTCACAGGCTGGGAATGCTGGTTTCCACACGAGATCTCCTTATGCCAGCTCATCCTGGAGCCCAGTTTGGTGCTTCCCAGACAGCTGCATGCATTCCCCATTCAAATCCCGAAGACAACAGAAAAAGAAAAGCCCATCCAAAATGGAGAAGAAGAGGGCATGTGCAGTATCTTCAGCTGGTCTTTTCACAAAAATGTCATTTCAGTTCACTTTTTCCCAAACACAGAGCTCAGTAATTGGTGATAAGAAGATAGAACAGAAAATTAAAACTGTAAGAGAGGATCAGTGCCATTCTTTGGTAGCGTCCAGTATTCACCCCAGCACAGCCAGGAAGGAAATAGTTTGAAACACCAGATGCTCTTTGCAACTTGTGCTTTGGGTGTATTTCCTGTAAGGGTTTCTTCCCTCCCCATGAAAACAGACACACATTCTCATTTAACAACTAATTGATTTATTTAACAATACAAATTTCTTTCTACTGCATGGTTTAGCAGAGAGAACTTGAGAAACAAAATTAGCTTCTTTTCTTTTTCTTTTAAAGTTTAAATGTTTACACAAAAACAACCTTTACTTCAGTAAATATAAAATTTACACACGAAAAAAATCTACATTAAAAAAGAACAGAATCATGACAAACCAACAAAAAAAAAAAAAAGAGGATGGGAATTCAGTGTAAAGGATCCAATTGCAAGGAAGGCAAGATGGGGCAACACTAACAAGGCATCCCATTTGTAC
This sequence comes from Ifrita kowaldi, assembly GCA_013398055.1. Lineage (NCBI taxonomy): Eukaryota > Metazoa > Chordata > Aves > Passeriformes > Cinclosomatidae > Ifrita > Ifrita kowaldi. The sequence continues at coordinate 236,006 of VZRS01011582.1, read as the reverse complement.
ACCTAGGTATCTGAAGTTGTAGGTACAATACAAACCCAAAATACATTAAAATTAGAATTAAAACCTGTATTTTTATACCATAATATTTTATGATATAAATATCTGTAAATTCTGTAGGCAACACAGTTAATGTGTGAACTCCATAGATGGCTCTCCACTGGAAGGTCACTGGAGTGGTGTATGAGCACCGTGTTGCCCACGAGTGCACTAATGGTCAGCAGGGAGCAGACTTTAAACGTGCAGCCCAGATGTGACAGCCCCTTGTTTCTTTGCCAATCTGTGCTATTTCTCACACATCCAATGACATGAGAAATTCTGGTCACCTTCAGCAGTGATTTCCAGCACTTCATCTCCTGGCATTAGTCTGTTACCTGACTCGGGCATATTCACCTGCCAGATCCTGTTTCTCATTCCCTTTTGCACTTTTTAACCTGAACTCTAAAGCTATCTTGTAGCTACCAAGAGAGACTGGCTTCTAGGTTGAGATATTTGGGATACACAGTTCTTCAAGCCACCTTCAGGCATCTGCAGAAATATCTAAAGTAGGGTGGACGACTCATGGTCAAAGGTTATGTGATACAAAAACCAGGGACCTGTATAATATTGGTTAACTTTAGAGCTAAATCTTTAGCATTTTTTCTATTGCTTTAATATTTAAACTTAACATTCAGTTTTCATATATTAAATGAGCAGAGCATCTTGCTGATGGAAGTGCTACATTATCTCCGAAAACATCAGGTAGTAAGGGAGACTGTAAAGTTTAAAATTAAGTGTAATTTTAAAAATCATTTAAAGGAATCAAGTCTCTTTGTTTGTTTTTTTTTATAATCAATATTGTGACTGGCAAACTATAAAAGCTTAAATTATAAAACTATTAGTGACTCTACTTTTTAAACTGTATGTACTCTAAAGCTGTATTTTTGTACTTACAGATGTTACAAAATTTCCAAACCAGAAAGTGATGGGGGAAAAAGGTAGTCTCTAACACTTTTACAGATTTCATTTTTACTAAGAAAGGTTAATTTCCCCCACAACTGTTTCTATGTCATATAAATCTCATTAAATTTATTGTACTCCTCTCTTTTCTGGGTAGATGATACAGTGTTTAATCATGCTTTGGAAGACCTTTTTCAATGGATAACTTAGTTCTCTAGGTCAGCAAGTCCAACTGGCTTTACTCAGAAACAAAAGCACCAGACTATCTCTAACTTGGCCCTCCTCCTGCAAAAACCTTTGTAGCAAGACTGAGGCAGTCTGTTCTGAGAGCAAGACTGGCCCTGAAGCAACCAGCTACATTAACTTCTGGAGTAAGCATATGAAATGTGATCATTTGAAGTTGAAAAAGAGCTGGAAATTATTAAATTTCAGAAAATTGTAGAAATTTCACTTGTTCTGTTAAAAACAAAACAGGGAAAACTTAAACAATCCACAGGTGTGCATTAAACATTTAATAGCAAGCCTTTGCTTATGTATATTAATTTAAAAATTATCCACAGGGATCTGTGATACATTGGCCTTGCCTTGTTACTATAATTAAATTTATTAAAATATTAATTTAAAATAGGAAAACAAAGAAACTACTCCTTGGGGAACATGTTTATTGTGTTTGAGATGATACACTGGGTGCTCTCTGAGCTACAAAGGGAAAAAGGAAATCCTTTCATTACAAACTGACAAAGGTAAAAGTTAAAACAGTTTTCACAACAGCATGTACCACATATTGGAAATAGATCTGGGTTTAATACAAATGACATAATTCCTAGTAATCTACAGCTACCTTTAATAACTTCATACAGATAATGAATTAGGCTAAAATGCACTATAATATTTGGTTGACTTCAGGAACAGTATCCTTAGTACATCACAAAATACATTTTGATATCCCAAAGAAGCAAGACTTGCAAGTAGGCATTTTAAACATAACTAATCTACAGCTACAAACTTCTACTCTTGATAGCATTTACCTTTTTGGGGGGCAGTATCCCAGTCTTCAAAAGGATAAAAGCAGAGTAGAATCAGTATAACATATACACAGAAGTCCGTATTGTAAAGGCTATAAAGATTTGTTGCACACTGCAAAGTTGCCTTCTGCACCTTCACACTGCACAAGTAGTTTGTCATTTATGTTGCATATCTCTTGGTCCACTGTCTGGCTATCCTGTCATGTTCTGCTCTGTTGGTCAGGTACTGAGTGGCTATGCTTCCAACCAGAGGGTCAGCTGCAAAAGGCAGGAGAAAATGCATCAGAAACCATCCCACAAGTAACAAAAATCCCCAAACAAAACCACATTTTAAAACACAGCATCCATTCCAAAATATAGTTTAGACCAGAAATATAGCGGAGCTCTTATAACACATTTCCAAGAAAGCACACATGAACAAAGCACAACAAACAGAAAAAGAAATCAGAAAAATCTATTGTGGTTGTCTGCATATGAATGAATCTTGCCTCAGGAAGGTGCTCTGCTTTCACCCCTTTGGGGTGCAGGGGACATTCAGCGAGTGCTGCCTGGCACCCTCCTGTCAGGGAGCTGCACAGGACTAGTGTGAGTTAGAGTCTTAGGGCTGCAGAACACACCGACGGAAGCCGCTTTGCTTCAGAAGACATCAGATCATCTTTGTACCAAAGAGGCTGATCCATTTCTCCCTAACTGTGACCACTTTCTGTAAATGAAAGGTCCCTTAGCACTATTGCTCAGTTCCTGCCCTGGCTGCAGGCAATTAGCATCCATTGCCTAATGACACTGGTCACACAGTTGTTGCTGAGAATCTGTACTGCTTCCAGTGGAGCTCCTCCCCTCCCCACAGGAGCAAGGAAGTCTCTTTAAAAAAGGGAGAGTTCTCTCTGAACGTCACCTCCCTTACATTTGCAAGATTAAACCTTTCAACTGCTGTCTTAAGAGCAGAGACTTCCTGCGGCCCCTTCTGATATGCAGGATTTATAACTCAGGAAAATGTCCCTCCTTTCCTGGATCGAACATTCACTTGCTCGAGCTCCTGCAATATAGACCTTCAATGACACCAGCTTATTTTCTCCATCATATCTTGGAAAAAAAAGGACTTAGTGCTATTTACTTTCTGTTGTGTCACAGGAGTGAAAAACACCATTAAATGTGGGACCACATCCAAGCTGGAGTGATTCATCCCCAATTTAAAAAATATTAAATTTTATTTAATCTGCATGCAATCAAATATACAAATTACATTCCATGGCAATTAAGTCAAACAACTAAGAGTCTCTCAGTGAACTATCAGCTCCTTACCTGGGTTGCAATCTGTCAGAAGAGAACAAATAGACAGCAGAACCTTTGAAATAGTCAAAGCAGGGCTCCAGTTGTCTTTCAGGATATCCAGACAGATGACTCCCTGACTGTTGATGTTGCAGTGATAAATTCTGGTGCGGAAAGTAACCTGGAAACACAGCATAAGAGACAGAGAGAGTCATTCAGTGCTGCCCAGGGATGGTGCCTCTTGGCTCTGAGCAGCCTGTGGGACTCCCAGTTCTGCAGAGCTTCTGCAGAGGCAGCTCCTCTCTGCTCAGCTTCCAAACCACAATTGTTTAACAGAAGAGTGACTATTTTCTGTAGCCATGGCTGCCTTTAAGAAACCTACCATGATGAGATTAGGGGCATAAACTGCTTTCACACAGGCCCTCTGTATGGTATCCACAAAAATTAGGACCTAATTTATAATACGGTAGCTATTTAAGGAACATACTGCATGTCAGGAACATTCTAGTCACAAATGTAACTTTACTGTGGTTTCTGAAGCTGAAGAAGTAGACAGAATTTGTCTGCATGTGCAGTATTAGTTAATCTTTTTCTTTCTTTCTGAAGCCTAAATACAGACCATGAAAATTAGTCTTGTTAAATTAACAATGAAATCTTTGTCCTTACCCTTCATTAGGCACAATATAATATACAGCCAAAACAATGATATTACACTAACTAAATCCATCCTTGTTTTTGAATTATTTCAGACTAATATTGAAAGAGCATGTGAACATTCTGCACAAATAAGAAGTGACAATTATGCAAGTGCTTTAATTACATAAAGCACAAGAAAATATGGAAATTTTTCTTTTTCATACTGATGTGGTAGGGGGATCCACAATGTATCCTGAAAATTCAAAAACTATCATGCTCTAAAAATATCTACAAGACTTGAATGAGGAATTTGTCTAAAACTGTGCATCACTTCAGTATAACATTCTTAATTCAGAACATACGAAATGCTGTGGGTTACAGAGAAGTGTGAAATACAGAGTGTATATTCTTTACGTTGTAATCAATCTGGTAATGAAAAAAGGTATTAGATTTATAGTAATAAAGTTATAGCCCCCAAAGCTGCAAGTCATAGAATGTTGTGTGGTAGAATGTAGTGAAATTGTGAGAGTTTTGCAGTGTCTTTTCTGGTGACTTGGTCAAGAGTTGTAATTTGGCATTAAGGGAGGGGAAAAGGGAATGACCTTTAAATTCTTTCATATCCATTAGTAAATTACAATTTATTAGGTGTCCATACTATTTCTGAGCAAGGAATTGACATTTTAGTTTAAGTTAAGATTAGTTAAATTTAATAAAAATAGCTTTTGCTCAAAAACATTATCAAACAAGATTGCTGATTTTAGCAGTAGCAAATAGACATTTTAAAATAATGGAAATTCGTCATACTAATTTACCCAGTTTTAAGTCACAATATAACACTCCAGTTTTCTATGTGAACTTATTTTAGTTTTTTCTTATTTTGTTAAAAATTACATGATAATATTTAATACAGAATCTGGCTCATAACAGAAAATACTATTATACATATATTTTAGTAGCTAGAATGAGAAGAAAGAAATATAAGAAAGTCTTGTGTTGTGTTCTAATAGAACTACAATTTCTTGACTCTTACCACTTGATCAGAATTATCATCTCATTAATCACTTGGTGAAGTTTGGAAATCAGTATTGACTGTGGTAATCAAGAAGTAAATTAGACAGGATTTTTCTGAGATTGCAAGCCAAGATTTTGGACCTTGTAGTTTTCACGAGACCATAAGCAAATTTGATATTCAGAAAGTGATGAGCCTTCACTTGGCTGCGAGCCGCATTCCTCTCACATGAAAAAATAATAAGCACAATAAAAACCTTACCCTTACCTTTGGTGGCTTGAATGGATAGTCAGATGAAAATGTGATATCCAGGAAGAAAACACCTCCTTCATATACAGAACCTGGAGGTCCAAGTATAGTAGATCTCCATTCATAAATGTTATCTCCTTTAGGACCGGCACTGTGTAAGGAAAAAAGAGGAGAGGGAAAGAAAGAATCAGATGTACCTTTGAGAGAGGCATTTTATGGATCTCCTTCAGCATTCATTTTGTTTGATAAAAACCATTTGACTATTTTTAACACCTGCCCAATTTCCACCTGATTTCAGTGGACTCGCTGTTTTAAACTGGCACAAAAGCTGGGGCTCTGCTGTCCCTTTGCAGAGACAGAAATGAAACAGAATGACCACAAACTACGGGACTTTCACTGTCTGAAACATACCCCCAGGTCTATTTTCTTGAGTATGTAGTTGCTCCGAGGTTCTACGTCCCTTTCATCACCCTTTCTACATCTCTCTTTCAATGCCATCATATTCATACACAAAAGGAGTTTTACATCTTGACCACATTTGTCTTCTACAAGCATTTAACAGATCGCACCTTCATAAAAAATGTGGCTTTCAAGCATATGGATACACATTTATTGCTCTTCGTTTCATAAGCTAGAGTGAACTGTTACACCCTTGGGCATCAAAACTAGAGAAGGGAGAGAGAATCAAGTAACATGGAATCGAGCTTCTTACAGCACTGTCATTCCAAATAACTTTTCTCCAGGATATATTTGTGTTATGCCTCTGGGCAATCGGCAATGAGACGAGCCAAAAATACTTTCAGAAGTACAATACTGAACGCATTTCTCACTAGGGGAAGGGTTACTGCTTTAATAATTAAGTATTAAATAAAAGCTTTGAAAGAATGAATAGCAAATCAGAATTTTCTCAACTTCTGAGCTATCACTAATGCTATTATCACACAGTAACCATCTAACCTCCTCACAAAAAACCCTAACCAACCAATAATCCCCTACCCCCTCCTCCCCCCCAAAGAAACCACCACCAAAAAAATCAAATCTTTAAGCAATCTGGATAAAAATTAACCTAACCTTCCACAAAGAGCCCTAAATGTGCCCTGCTGAGATCCAAACCTACTGAACTGACTGCTGTGGAGAGCAACAGCACTGAGCTCATGCCGGATTGACACAGTGGATTGATCACACCTATGCAGATAAGTCAATAACACAGCACTGTAAAAGATCCTTTTTCAATTCTCCCCTCCTAGACAGTTTCCCAGGCACCACCTCCATTTCACAGGCATGCTGAAGCAGCGCCATCCTTCTCCCTCTGTGGTGGCAAGGAACAGGCTCCGAGGACTGTCACATGTGATTGCTCATGGAGTGAGCGACGGGGCCTGGCACCACACTGCAGCCTGGGCATTTGTGGTTCTGGAATCGCTCGACACACAGAGGAGCCTCCCTACAAGTGTTAAGGCTCCTCCTACGTCCTGGCACCCCATGTATTTGTCATATGTATGTTTGCAGTCTGTAACACGGCATGCTGGACATTCATGCTCACTGTGTACTCCAACATGGAGACACTCATCAGAGACAAGGAACATGAGCAATCTGCACTATGGACCTGCAACCCCCACATGAAAAATGTAGCTGTTTTTACATTAAGATCATGATTGAGAAAAACAAAAAGCTGATTTTAATTACGAATTCTCTTTCGGTTCATAATTTTCCAAGATGTTTTTTATCTTGTAGACATTTCATGTACCAAATGTTGCAGTTCTTTCACAAACAGGAAAAAATAATCATGAAATTTGGATGACATCCTATTTAATTAAAAACAAAAAAAAGTTTTATGAAGCTATAGCTATTTTCCTGCTGCCAAAATGAAAGTAGGTAACAAGAGAATGCTGGCCTCCAGAGCACAGCTAGGAAAGAAAACATACAAGTGCTGTCAAAAATAAAATTTGGGTCTAAAATCTTAATTTCTATTTGCAATGCATGCATAAAAATGGAAGAAAAATACTAGATGCATTTTAAGGAAAAAAAGGGAAATCCAGAAGGAAACAGGTCCATTTTTGGTAATGCAATGAACCATTTGTACCTTCAGTCACTCCAGAAGATAATTTTATTCATGCTCCCTAAAAAGCAATTAGTGTAAGAACTGAAAATATTGGGGCAATAACGACAATATTTAAAACCCACACAGGTCACTGAAATGTTTCAATTAATTCTTGACATTCATCAAGCTTACAGCTAATTAGTATTGTGCTTGAAAACCAAATTTCTGTGGAGCAATTCAATTTCAGCATGAGATGTCCTAATGACTGTTTTATAGTTTAATGCAGAGGTTAGTGCTCTTGCCCTGCATGTCAGGTACTTTTCTTTCATACACCTCTAACAGCTGGATGCAATTCCATTGGATTAATGAAATGGATGTATCAAATCAGTGACATATTTCAGCCCAATGAATCAGTCACGATGAAGTGCAGCACCAGTCCAGGGTCAAACTATCTGGTAATCACTTACCAAGTCAGAGCACGGGCATCTATGAGCTGGCAGCCACAAGCTCAGTGCCATGGCCCTCTGCCTGTTACTCTCTGCTCTCCTCCTCCATGCTACCACCAGAAATACAGAAAGGGATGGGGCTATAACATGAGAAGGGTTGCAAGGCCCTAACCTTGTAAGCAGAAGAAAATGCTGTCTGAAACCCATCCTAACTGCTGAGGAAAGATTGCTGCAATGTCAACAGAAACACAAAGCTGCAACAATAAGTGCACTCAGAGAAAGGAGAAAAATTTAAAATGCTGAATCATTATATCTGATTGAGATTTGTTAAATTTGTATTTAACAGCTCAAGTGGTGTCTTACTTCCAGGGGTGTAAAAGACACCCCTACTTTGCTAGCTAGATACACCTGCTTCACTAAACATCCCTGCAATTGCTACATTATTGGTTTGAGGAGACACAAGGCTACAGACCAGAGTCAAGGCATCTCATTTGACTTCTGCAACCTGTTTACTTCCACTAGGAATCATCCTCAGCCAGCCATACTCAACTCTTGTCTTCTGTATATATGCCAAAGTAATCTTTTCTGGAAGCAAACAAACCCACTTTCTCTACGACTCAGCAGAAGACAGCAGACCTGTTCCTGGCAGTGTCAGCCCCTGCAGTGATTTCCACAAGGACAGGACACTGGGGTTACACCCACTTGGCTGCCTGCAGGCACAGCACAAAGTGCAGCCCTGCCTCAGGCCACACGTCGGGTGTGTCCGAGCTGTGAGCGAGAGCCGGAGCCCCACTGCAGGCACTGCCTTCGGCTCCCCACCGCTGCAGAGCTTTGGCTCAGGGCTGCAGAGAGACACGGGGAGGGAACTGCTTCTCCATTCCCAGAGAACAGCAAAAAACCCAGGCTGAAAACTGGGAATAAGGAAGCTTTACTCTGTCCATAATTTTCTACTGAAAATATTTTCTATTGAATATTTCTATTAATATTTTCTATTGATACCACCAGTAGAAATACTGTCCTCCTGCTGGGCACTAAAGAGGCTGGCACAGGAGGCCTTCTAGGGGCTGTCCTTGAGTTCTTCATTCCCAGAAGCTCTCATGGTGTTCAGGAGACTTTCCTACCACAAGCACAGGCTGCAAGCATCTCACCTTACACCCTGAGAACTGTGATGAGTGACAGCCTAGGACTCTTTCTCGCTGTCTGCCCCACTGGACAGGGCACCCCAGGCAGAGCACTGCAATGGGGAACTTCCATTGTTTTCTTCCCCTTCTCCTTTCATCAGACAGACCCAACTCCTTCCAACCTCCCCTGTGGAATCCACATGGACAAAAAATCCTCCTCTATCCGGTCCTTTAAAACACAAAATCTTGATGGAGCAACAGGTCTGATGACACCTTCAGTGTTTCAGCTACAGAGCATACAAGTGCAGCCCACTGCTAACAGCCTGCTGTCCTCCTAAATTAGCTTCAGAACATCACAAATTTGGTAAAGGCACCAGTATTGTATTCTCAATAAAAAGTCCACTTGATTAATTTTTTACAATATGGGCTAAAAAAATCTCAGACAAAAGAACAAAGAAATTTAATTGAAATGAAAAAAATATTATTTGCAAAATTAGGGGGGTTTACTTCATACAATAAAGATGGATTGCTTTTTAAAAATAAATTAGAGTGAACTGTCTGCATCTGCTTCCTAAGCAAATATCCATTATGTCACTTCACTGTGGGATATATACCTGATTCAGATAAGACAAAGGATTTATAACCATGCTGTAGCCAAGCTAGGCCACTGAACAGATTTAATTTACAAGTGTGGCTTCAGATGGTGAATTTGAAAAGACATGAGGTTAAACTTTAGGGGCCCAAGAGTTCACACCAGTCTTTCAAACCTAACTCTGCTGAACCCTGGCTCTCAAGTTTCCTGAAGACAAATAACAGCTTTTCCAGCACAGTGTTAAGAGCATTCAAATGGATGCAGCAGCATTCACACCAGCAAGAAGCCTGTTAGACTCCGATGCAGTGGTTACAGAAACCCAAGTTCAGCTTTTGTTACAATTCATTAAATCAAAATGCATTGAAGCTGCCCATATGGAACTAACTGCAGGACAAGAAACTAGGACAAGAAATTTCCAATCTACATGATGCTGGTAGCATTTTGCGTTCTGCACTTGCTAAATGCACTGCTGTCAACAGCACTCCTCTAAAACACAGGGCTCTAAATTTGGTGACAGAATGCAACTTCATAGTACTGAGACTGTGCTAATTGAGAAGAAAAAGGTTGAAGGCAAATGCAATTTAGTTAGATTTGTTGTTAACTCTGTGTTACGCTTTATTATGATATAGAATATGGGTCTGCAATTGCATACAATTGGGGGACTGGGTGTGTTTGTTTTTAGGAAGCTTCCAACAGTGAAGTCTATCAGAGTCTAGAACAGTCTTATCAGAAATGTCTTTGGCATCATAAAACTAAAGGTACTGGTCTATACCTCTACATGGCACAGGTTTAAGTGGTAGAATATTTTCACACATTCTCTTCTTAAAGGCTCCACCCTCAGGTGTGAGACCCAAGCAGGCAGAATCATAGAACTGTAAAGGCTGGAAAAGATCTCTACTGATGATCACACAGGAAGCAGCTAACAAACCAAATGGGGCACCTAGGGCAAGAATTAGGTATGGAAAGAACTGCCTCCATCCTTCCTAAATGTTTATTTCAAAATGAGATTCAGCAAAATTTACTCTTGAAGTTCTTCACAGACTGCTTAACCACTGCTCTGTCACTACGTAATTTTTACATCAGTGTAAGTGAAGTCAATGCTCTAAGAGAGGAACAAGATATCATTTTTGGATTTTTCTTATTTCAATTGAAGGTACTAAGTAAAGAAAAAAATGCCCTCAAGCATGTTCCACAACCTTGTGCTTGAAAAATCCACTTCACAATGCTACAGCATAGCGAAGTTCTGCAAAATCTTCAACACAGCTTTGGAAATTGACTTTTACAAATCCTGCTGGAACAAAGGCACACAGGATGTTACCAGCACAAAAGGCTGTGTTTTGGACACCAACGTCTCAGCTAAAGCTGTTGGATGATCTATTTCAGTGCAACACCACGAGATGCTAAAGGGGCAGTAACAGATTCCATCAGCATATACAAATCAGGCAAATACAAAGATCCCGTCTGGAGGGAGTCTGCCTGCTTCACCATCTCAGCTTCTGAGCTTGATGAACTCATCTCCAGTGAAAGAAAAATGCCCCAGGCTCAGGTAACATCAGCTTATCACAGAGGTGGAGATTCATATCTACCATGCAGGATATCTAGTGTGGATGCTGATGTTTGCCTCTCAGACTACTCAGACAATCAGGGTAGAGAGAAGAGTGACGGCAGCACAAGGAACATCTAAATACTCCCTTAACACCAAGGTTTTCCATCTCCCTCTGGTGACAGCTACTTTTCACCAGCAGCATGGGGAGCCTGGCTCCTAATTCAAGCCGCTAAGCTCGACACTTGAGAAAATCCTCCTCACCCCTCCATGCAGTGAGAAAGTGAGTGAAAACAGAGCTAGACAACCCTATCTTGTAGCACACTACCTTTTTATCTAGCTACAGATACACACTGTCATGCTGCTGGTAATCAAAGAACAAAAAATAATCTCACAAGCAACCAAAGGATCTTATCTGGTGCAAGCTGTCTGAGAGTTGCTCAGTGAAGCCCTGGGAGAGCGCGAATCACCAGTAGTTATGCTTTAATGTTAAGCATGGGTATAGAAGGATGCTCAAATTATTTTCTTGCTTTGATATTTTCAACATTTTGAAGAAAATTTGTCCTCCACCCTTTTTTTCCTCAATTCTCTTTTTCAAGTGTGGAGGCACTCGTGTGGTTTTGGTTAGAGTGCAAGAAAGGAAGCGAACATTAATTAAAAGGCATATGTTTGTGGGTGGCTTTCAGTTCTGTGACCTGTGACAAGCATGGATAACAATTTCCATTTTCTTTACTTTTCAATGCCTTGTTTACAAGGTTCTCTGAAGTGCTTATTCTCAGCATTCATATTATCAGTACCAGTTCCTAAGCACCTCTGCTTACAGAATCTGGGTACTACATCCTCTAGACACAGCACACCGGTTTCACTGGCAAGAGCTAGAAGTATAGCCCTGATGTTAGGATTATAGCATTTTTCTAAGGTTGGACACATGAGGGCTGTCTATAGCAATGTATCAAACCCATGCAGAAAACACTTTTTGGTAAGGTGCTCACTGTTATTTAGGTTTACATGCTATGTGCAATTTTTTTACAACAAAAAGTTTAAGTCTATTGTGTTCTTTATATAGCTACAACTGTTCTTATTTTACCTGCCACCGAACTACCTGCTACATTTGTTTGCTAGAAAACGTTATTTACTGCTTCTAGCAGATCCACAGAGGCACTGCAGAAATGAGGATACAAGGATCTAGTTCAGTGTACGGATCTTTCCTTCTGCCACTTCCCTAAAGTCTATCATGTCTTTATGAAATCTAGAAATCTTATGGAATCTAGAAATTAGTGTGCCCAAGGACATGGTTCAGTGCAAAGCAAATGCCACTTGAGAGCTCCTCAAAAGCAGCGTGGCTACTCAAAGCAAAGTGTTGATCCAGCCTAAACTAACTTGGCCAAACCATACACATTCAGAAATTAAGTGTCATTTGCCCTCCTGCAGCCAGAGTAGGGCATGAACTTTAGTTTGCTTGCTCTGTTTTAGAAATGTCACCATGTGGCTGTATTTGGGCCATGTCACACTGTACCATCAGGGGATCCAAGCCAGGGCAGATCTGCTGTTAATCACCCTAAAGGGAAAGATGTGTTTTAGACCAGTAGAACCTCCTTTGCTAAACTTGCCATTAGTAGAAGACTACACACTGTTGTTACCAAAGGAAGCTGAGTAACAAATCATTTGCTAATTCCATCAAACCTGTAATATGTAGAAAACCCAAGCAATGTGTTTTGGAAAGCTGACAGTTTTTCCACTGCCTAAAGCCCCATTAAATTGGTTCATTGCTACAATAACTTCAGATTATTTCCCTCCTTGTATTCCTAGTTCCTAGGACCTTTGTTGCTGCTGTTAGAAGTTTGTGCAGGTCCTTCCCATCTTCCAGAACAACCCTAGCCAATTACAGAGGCAGAATTCCTGTAATTTTTCTTTTGAAAAAATAACTAAATACCAGAACACAGGTTGGTAAATTACAACAGAAATACTTAATTTAAACCATGTAACAAAACGTATCAGATTGTCTACTTCTATGCTCTTGACAGAGGAGTTGTACCCAGGCAATACCCATAGAAGTTCACCAAACATAAGTTGCTTCTGAAAACAGAAATCTCAGGACACACAGCATGAAGAAATTTAAAATAAACCAAATGTTCAGCAGGAACTAACTTGAAAAAGGCACAGAAGTCTCTCTCATATGCCTACACTGGAGAAATTATCCATACTACCTAATAAAACACAGAGCAGGATAGTCACTAAAAGGAAACATTTCCTGCTACTCCACCATGTGTTCATAACAACAAAACTTTAATTTAGCATAAACTAAAAGATCAGCTCCCTTTCATCAGTGTTGAAAGACCAGCAGTACTAGTGTCAAAACACTATTTTCTTACTGTTGATATAAAGCTCAATTTGTGCTAGGGCCAAATCACGTCATTGAAGAAATTTGTCTAGCTTCCATTTTCCTTCCACTCCAAATTACTGATGCACCTGGATTTAGCAAACATGGAAAATTTTGCTTTTCTTCTATGAAAAAAGGATTCTTTTCAACTCCCTAACACAAACAAAACTCATTTGGGATACATGCATATTTTATTAATCAGTATCTTTAGCCTCCATACTGATTCTGGCAATTCACACTGAAAGAATCGCATGGTACCTGAGATATTTTGCATCCTTAATTTAAGGTGTCCGCCTACAAATACATCCAGAAAATGTGTGCTGTGGAGTATGCCTGCAATGCAAATCTCCCAAATCCCAGACCATCACCTTACCCTGGAGACTGGACTGAGATTACACTATTAGTAAGTCATTCAGTTGTTCTGTGGCATCCAGGTTTTTCAGACATCAGTCATCTCCACCCTTCACTGCAAAATCTTCATGTCAAAAAGCTAAGTGACACTGAGAAATCCAGTTTAGGATTTCCTACCAATATTTTCAATGACACTTCTAATGTCAATAAAGAGAAAAACGTATGATTCCCAACATCCCTTATGCACACCCTTCAGATGGAGGAAGAAAGAACAGTTAAAACAATTTCACTAAAGGACCTAATTAAACTAAAAATACAACTGTCTTTAAAAATGTACTAAACTTACAAATACTCATGCCTAAGAATAGTAAGTGGGCAATTTTCAACAGACTAAGCCTGCAAGTTAGCTAATGAAATGAAATTAAATGAAATCCCCAGCATCAACCTACACCAAATACCTAAACATTAGGCAATTCCAAATGTATTAAAAATGTGACCAATGTATTTAAAAAATCTTCTACTGCTCTGCAGATTATGCTTTCTGAGGAAGGTAGCTTCATCCAAAAATTGAAAGGAACACCTATGAACAGTGTTTTTAAAGACAGAAAGCACATTGGTGAATTACAGAATCCCCACCATCTGACCATTCAAGCCTGAAGCCAGACTCTGTGATTAAACTTGTGACCAGTGTTAATGCTGTGGAAAAATTTGATTCTAATATCATAAAAGAATAAAGTGCAATTTATAGACCACAATTTATTCAGGTACTTCATGAAGGACCAAGAAAGACAGAATTGCTGGGAAGTCACCTTCACTGAAATGTGCGTATCCACATGTCAAGAAGATGAACACCCAAGGTGCCTGGTGCTTCCCCCAGTGGAACCTCCTCCTCTGCCTCCAGGATGTCCAGGATTGGGCTTCTTCAGAGCTTCACAGCAATATAGCTAGAAGTTGCCTTTTCCCCTTCCTCTAAAAAACCAGCTTTCAACTTCAGCAAAAAAGTTCTAGCTCGCCCACACAGAAGTGAAGACAAAACCAGTCAGTCAGATAACCCTGCCTCCATTACCACACATTAACACTCTGAAAGAGAAGCACCTACGTAGGATTTAAGGACCTCTAATACATGTATATCAGTTCTGTACTTAAGAGTTGTTTCATACTAACTTCCTGAATGTTAACCTGTAGCAAGCACTGAATATTTTTGTTCAAAAGAAGTCTGTATTTTCACCATCTAAGTCAGTTCTCGGTCCAGTTTTCCTAACCTTCTAGCACAGGCTTTCTCCCAAATGTAATTCTATTATTACTTTTAAATACTTTCTTCCTCTATCCATTTCTACATCAGATTGTACAGCCTAACAAACCAAAATGCTGTGCCATAGCTCCCTGTGTCAGATGCCTACCTTGAAGCCATAAAAGTCTGACAGTAATCTCTGTAACTAGGAAAAAGCTGTATTTTTCAAAAATAGAATTGTCCTTTCCCAGTTCATACATCACAACCTTCCCCACCTCACATGCAATATGGACACCTTCTCAAGTCCAGCTCCTTTCCAAACATGCTTGGGGTCACCATGTGGACTATCTGAATTGAAAGCAGTTACCAGTTTTAAAGGGCCGTGAATCTGTTTAGCCAAAACTCAAGAACCTTGTTCAGCATGACAGTTCAATGTTCACAAAGTTTGTCTTTAGCTCTGTCTCCACACTGGCTAGCAAAATTTCCTACACTGAGGGTTGATTAAATGAGCTTCTCACTTTTTTCTTTTTCCGCAAGACTCATGATCTGAAATGAACACTGGAACTCTGGCTATGAGCTTTAAACTCTGCTTAGAGTAAAATAGTGACACTCAGTGCAAGGGACAAGTTCATCATTGCTAACAATTTTTATATATCAAATTTATTATTTGATATTAATTGCTCTATGGTGCTGAGCAGGTTGGGAAGTAATCAGTGATTGCTGCCAGGACTCCTGGAAGCAGCAGCTGGCTGCAGACTGGCTTGGATGCCAGCACCAGCACAAGAACTGCTGCAATGGGGAGGAGGGCAAAAGTGGGGGGCTGCAGCAGCTCAACCTGAACTGGCTTAAAACATGCTGGAATTATATTCTGGAAGTGCAATTCCAGAGCTACAGTAGGGATAAAGTAGGGGCTCAGGATCCTCTCCCTGACACCATTCCACAATGTTTATCTAGTACGTAAGTTGTAGAGCAACCCAACATTATGAGCATTAACTGCCCTGTACCAAGACAGGGCAGGTTCGATTTGGGTTCTGAAACATTAGCCCAGCAGTGTCCACTTCACTAGTTAAATATGAGTGTTTGGAGAGTTTCAAAACAAAAGCACTTGAGGATAGGAATCTGCTTTGTGTAATGCAGAACTAGAGACAGCTGAAGCAACACTTGGTACAGAGACTATATAAATGTAATTTGTGGATAAAAAGCATTAAAACACCCTGGCAATACCAGCTTTAGTTCCAAAAGGAATTCAAAGGAATAGAGAAAGCATCATGCATAAAAATACACAGAAATCAATGTCTGATATGAGTTCATTTTACTCCACAAAGGTGTATTACACTACAGAAAAATGTGAAAATAATAATCATTTTAGGGGAAAGATGGGTCAATAAACATCTGAGTGAAACAAGTCTCACCTAGTAAAATCTGTTTCTTGAAAAGCCAGATCCTGCCCAACTATTGCTTCCTCTACCAATAATAGTTTAATATTCAAAGCAAATGTTCTCTGTGGAGACAGCTGTAGTGTAAGGAGCAGAGGCTGTTTGGGTTAGCCTTGGGAGCAAGGCTTTGTACCCCTCCTCTAAGGCAGCTGCCACTGCTCCGGACAAGCTAAGGAATTTGTGACCCCCACAGAATTCTGCTGTTGAGCTTGGACCGCTGGTACCACGAGACTAAGATATGCTGCAACTCCATTGTAAGAAAAGTCACTTTCTCCCACAGCCCAGATTCGAGGCAGCTGTTCAAAGTGGCAGTTTACTGCCTGCAGTGAGATACAGCAGCTCAGACCTTGGGCAAATCAAAAGCACATGGGCAGCACCAATACTGGGTGCTGAATCCTTCTTTCCATAGCTCAGGTAGCTGCACCGCATTCAGAAATTAGATAGCGCCACAACACACACATGGAATGGCTGTGATCTTAGGAAGAAAAGGCTCACATTGTGTATGGTTTTTATTTGAGGCTATAAGCATGATTTATCAGTGGAGAGAATAAGCTTAATGTCTACTGCTGCAAAATGCATCAGGTTATATACAAATTAAGTATAATTTCTTCCAACATGTCCTAATATTATATATTCATACATAACTCTACTTCCTTCATATTCTCAGTCAGTATAATTTAGTGAACACCATTAACCACACATTGGCTTACATTTGCAATCTAGGAAAAATAATTTTCTTTCTGATAACAAATCTCAATAAAGATTTTTCTCTGCTGCAAATGCCTAATTTTAAAGTAGTGAACTGCTAGAAAAATGAACTTAAGGCAGGCTGTCTGCTCATTGCACTTAATAGACTCAGAGCTGAGAAGATAAACATTTTTACTAGTAGTGAGTGTGCTGGGACTGATTACTGATGTTTAGATGGTAAAATATTTGTAACAAAAAAAAAAAAAAGAAGAAGTGGTAAATATATAATTTTGTTCTTAACCATTTTTAGTGCAGATATCTAAGACAAGATCAATATTCTGTTTTACACACAAAATACTAAACATGACAGGGCAATGACGTGATAAAAGTCACTGCGCAGGTAAGGGGCAGAACAGGGTACAGAAGCAGTCTCCCAAGTCTCTGCCAAGTAACCAAAGCACCAGGCCTCAGCAATTCCCGTTCAGTGCTTGAAGGTTTATACATCTGAACTTCAGAAACCCCAGAAATACACCTTATCCTATAACCAGGGTGTAGATAAGTGCTCTCAAGACACAGCTTACAAAACTAACTCAAATGGCAAGTTTTCTTTCTTGCTTAAATCTTCCTTAATGAAACGAAAAAAAAACAGTGCTGGAAAATAACAATAGTAGTAGTAATAACAACAACAACAACAATAATAATGATAATAATTACAAAAGGATCAAGCTCTGGCCTGGCTCTGGGTCCCTTGCACCCGAGTGTGCTACCCTACTACCCTGGAGAAGGTTGCCAGGTGCCAGCTCTGACAGCAGTGCCAAGCCTCTGGCATTTTGGGCCGGGCAGGGGAGGTAACCAGTCAGTCATGCTCCAGCAACTCCCAGCTGTGGTGCAGCCCTTGGGGAGCGCAGCAAGCTGCTGTGGGGCAGACTGGCACATTGGCTCGGGCAGGGAAAGCCATAAAGAGCTCTTTGATAGCTTGTTCCCTCTCCCCATCGCACAAAGCAAATGCCAGAACAGAAGACAATCCTGCAAAGGGAGAAATGCTGGGCATTTTATTTGGTAGGAGTTGATTTTCCAAAGGGGTACTCAGACATCCTTCAATAGCCCACTGATAATTTGTGAACACAAAGATCCATCTTTTCAGGGTTACGCCTCATCTCACTCCTGTTCCCCCTTCATCACAAGCAGCAGCAGCATTCACAGGGCAGGACTCCATAAGAACTGGAAGCTAATTACCAGATGTCTTGGGAATCTTTCCAATGTGCACAACTTCATCCAGTTTCCAATGCTTAGCATTAGCTCTTTTGGAACCTCTTCATCCTTATTTTTGTGTAACAAATTTTCAACAAGGCAGCAGTTCTTTGTTCTCTCCTAATAAAACAACCTAAAATGTTAACACTTCAGCATGAAACTAATGAACCAAATGCACTTTTCTGGAGATCTGAGCAGACGTACGGGCATTTCCAGATTTATGTGGAAACATACTAATTCTGGAAGAAGTCCTTTAGGCTGTGTTTTTAAAATAACTTCAGAACTACAAAAATGAATATAAACAACAGTTGTAAATAATCTATGTGGTTTGCCAAGCATATGGCCACTCAAGCGCTGCACTTATTGAGGATAATCTAAAATAAAATCTTATAGGGGGATGAAAAGAGAAGTGGACCAAGTCAGACATTTACTTAGATGCAACATCTTTGTCCATAACATTTTACTCCATAAAAATGCTAGTGGCAATGCAGAGATACACTCTGCAGAGTATTGAGCATCCAAGTCTGCAATTTACAAGGATGGAAATGATTTTCAAATGTCTCCTCTTGGGGGATTTAGTGAAAAAGATGAAGAGTTGGTTGAGTATTTCTGCTCCTGCAGTACTGCTGACACAGGAGACTGTCAGTCTGATACGACCTGTTTCAGTGGGATACTTACCAAGTAAGTACCTGTATGGATTTAGTATGAAGCAGGAACACAGACCCCAATATAGACCCCATTCACATGAATCGTCCAGCTGGCAGAGTTGGGGAGGGGTTTGAAACACCACAGAAGACAGCTGGTAGCATCTCTGTATGTGCAGCTGATTGCAAAGCAAATGCCTGACGATGCTCTGACTGCGCTATGGAAGGGAAGACAACCCTGAACCACCTAGGAAATGTATCCTATGCCCAGGGCCAAGAGGAATGGGTGACACACCGATTTTTGGTAGCTGTGCAGTGGGAATGTCCTGTTTAACAACAGCACTGTTTTATTAAAGCCTCTTTGGACAAAAGAATTTTCATTTTGGGCAAAACACCAAGACTGCTGGGGGCCACCTGCTCTGGAAAGACTGTCATGACTAAAACTGGAAGCAATACCTTCACTTTTATTTTGTACAAATTCTACCCTGTGGATGTTGTTGATTTCATGCTATAAAAATAAGTAACCTTTATCAGCACTCAGTTTTAAATGTATTTAGATGCATGCATTTCAGGTAATAAGCTTAAAATACTCTGTACTCCTTGATAGTTGGAGGTCATCTGTTACAAGTATCATCTTACCTCCCTTCTCCAAAATACTAACTTAAGTACCTAAAATATGGTTCTCAGTAGATGATATTCAAAAGCATTCAGGAACATCAATTTTATAAGAACTGACACCACAGAAGGAACATGTCCCAAACCAAGTGACACCTAAATCACAGTCATCATTTGATGACTTTTTCAAGCAAACACTAGTATTCCCTACAAAACCTCAGTGGCTAAAAAGAAAAGCGGCAAACAGAATGAGTGGCTGTGTTCACCCGTGGATGACTCTCCAGGAAGACTGTGGTGACATGAAGCTGCCCTTTTAGCAGGCACAGAATGACATGATCCCTCTGTTGCTGGTATGGCCACAGCTCCCAAGCAGCAAAACTTGGAAATGACTGGCCCCTTCTACTACAGGTTACATCTGCTGTGCCTTTGGAAGAAAGGCAGCAAGAAGCCTCATTCATTCAAGGCAGTGCTGCTCCCGAACTGTATGGCTGTGATGAACACGGGGCCCACGTGGGCTTGCCACATGGGAGTCAAAAGTGTAATGCTAAGGCAGCAACACTGGGGTTTTTTTTCAGTCAAGCTAAAAGACTGTTTAGAATATATTCTATGAAGAGGAGTACTGCAAAATGTGGTACCATTCTCCCGCTGGCAGTCAATACTGAACTGATCTATCAGTAATTTTTGACTTTTTCCAGAAGCTTTCCTTGTCACTCTTGACAGCACTACGAAGCCCATCCTAAGTTTTTGTGTTTTAAAGATAAAGAAAATATTTACTCTATTTTCCTCCAGGGCACTTGGCTCCCCATGCTGTCCTGAATGCCTTAAACATTTACGAGTCTTCTTTTCCTTAAATGTTAACAAATTTCAGTCATTATTAAGGCAATTTTACGAGTGTAGCTTTTTGAAAAGATGGATCATCTAACATGCTCTGAAGCAGTCCATCTATAACACTTTCAACATGCCTCCCAAACACTTCAGAGCTGGCACCTCCCTTTCAAGATCTGCCCTGGAGAGACTTCCAGCACCCAGCACGACCTCATTAACTACTGACTCATCTGAGCCATGGAAGATGCAGCAATCCATGTCTTATACAAGGCACTAAACCACTCGAGGTATAAAGACAGCGATTAGCAATATGAAGTGGAACACATCATGATGATATATTTTTGATGATGCTTCTTTGCTTTCTTCTTTCCGTTCTGAAAGCTTTATATATATTCTGCAGATTGGCATTTCTGTGCTTCTCAGATCAACTAAGTGGTTATGCCAAGCCTTCCTACGAACAAGAATTACATTAGTCACTTAAAAATCAACTGCCTACACAGTCATAAACGAATCCACTCGGCTCAATCATATTGGAGCTACAAATCCTGACCAGACCTGCAGTGTGATGTGGGAAGAACTTTGTGGAGCACTGAAAAGGGTGAACCTGCCAGGCTCTGGAGAGACAGTGCCATTGGGATGCCTCTTAGAAACCCTCCCTAGACAGCACATATGGAGCAACAAGGACTCACCTTGCAAATATCCCAGCCTTGAAAATCTCTAACGCTCTGAAGGTAAAGCTCCACCCTCAAACCCATATAAAAGCCAGGAGGCAACTTTGCTGGCACTTCCAAAAAAGTACTGCCTAACAAACAGGCACAGGCTGGATTTTAGCTTCTGAATGGTCTCTGGGCTCAGCTCCAAGCAGCAGATCAGAAACTCAAGGAACAAGGTGAAGCAGGAATGGCTAAGGGTTGTATCCAAACAACATGGTACATTTGATATGCCAAGCACAAATAAACTAAACATAGCTATCTATTTGGCATCAGAAAGCAGCCAACAGAAAAATAAATCCCAGCTTTCAAACACTGACTTCCCTCCAGCTTTATCTACTTGTTGTTTGATTACTTTTGACAAGTTTGGTCCGCAAAACTAATGTATCACTTTTGCAGACCATACATTTCCAGCCTCCTTATAGTTCAAATTTTCAAGCTCTTTACACCTTCCCACTCCATTCACAGCCTTCTCAACCTCCCTTAGAAATGCAAGAAAAGTACGTCTTCACTAAAAACTCAGCCAGCAGAGACCGACTGTGGTTCTCCCAGAATGTGCATAGGTTTGCTCTACCTCTCTTCCTCCATCTGGCTCAGCTGAATGCCACCCATCCCTTCTCAAAGAGATCTTCTTCCCCTTCCTTGAATATGGCCCTAGTAATCCTTCTGTTACTCTTCTTACAATGAAGGCAATCCTCATCCCATGAAGACAAAATTCCTTTTCCTAGACAATCCCTCAGATTCAAGGAAGAAATATTAATTAGGAATGACATAATTATGTTATTTCTATCTGTTGAACGTATATATCAGACACACAGCAATACTGAAGTGTCATTCACCATCACTGATTCCAACTCGCTTGAATTACTCACCTTAGACTCATATTCAAACTGGAGGAGTTTCGTTTACAAAACTTTACTTCTGAGCATGCCATATAACTAACAGCACCTATTGAAAACTAGAGGGTTTTTTCTTCCTGAATTTCCAGTCAAATGACCCTCTTTTTATGTGGTTGTGTGAATCAACACACACAGCTGATTGAGGACAGCCAAAAAAACCACAGCTGAAATGCAAAGAGTAAACTCATTTCATTGCCTCGCTGACTGGAGCATCCCAAAACCACATCAGGCTGAGACACCCAAAATGAGGGCACTGTCAGGCTCAGCCCAGTCCCAGGCAGGGCATCGGGGCTGCTGTTTGCACCCATTTATCAAACACCATGCTGTGATTTTCCTCTGTGCTTTTTATGATCTCTGCTGTGATCTCTCTCCCAAGACAGGCAGCACAAGCATGTCTGGGAGAGGGACTCCAAGGTTTTGTAAATACCTCTGTTATCTCTACACAGAAATTCTACTTCTCAGACAGACAAAGGATAAACAGCAGTAGGCATAATATATGGTTTCCCACACTGTTATTCTCCAGGCCTTGGCATTCTCAGCTGCAAGGTCACTTGATGGAATCTACCATCCTCCTTGCCATTCTTCTGCTTTCAACCCTTCCCTCCCCACACTGGCAAAATATTTCTTAGTTGGTTTATGTCTGTTGCATAATAATATAAAAATAGTGATGTTTTTACTATAAATTAAGCCTAAAGAGGATGATACACTGCCTCTAGATGTTTGCATCTTAATCTCAAAACCATATCTATGCAAATCTGCTGTAGTTACCTGAAATACTTTGATCTGCTAACAGTGCTTATATTCCACCTGTCAACATTTATATCTCCTTAAAAATCTTTCTTTTTAATCTAGAAATATTTCAATAGTAAGGAACAGAAAAATAAAAG
The DNA here is from genome assembly GCA_013398055.1 of Ifrita kowaldi. Taxonomy (NCBI): domain Eukaryota; kingdom Metazoa; phylum Chordata; class Aves; order Passeriformes; family Cinclosomatidae; genus Ifrita; species Ifrita kowaldi. Next base: position 213,226 of record VZRS01011582.1, on the reverse strand, counting down.
GAAAATGAGAAGGAAATATTAGAGGAGATCATTAAATATTCATAAACTAGGTAATGCTAAATTCAAAGTTACACATGACAACTTTAATTCTAAACTCTCCTATAAGTTCCTGACATTCCCTTTAACTACCTGTCTATACACTCTGTCTTAAATAATTTTTCACAACTTCAGAGACACCACCTTTTAGTTAGACAAATATTTTGTATCTATAACCTATACAGCAAACTGTCTATACCCAGCTTCCTGCCAGTCAAAATACTAAAATACCAGAGAACATCTATGGCTCATATGCTGAGTTGAGTTCATCACTAACATCCCTTGAGAGAGTTACAAGGATGACAGTTCCACTGCTAAAAGGAGTTACATGTTATACAACCATTAGCTTTGATAAGGAAGAAAAAGTCTTGGGAAATAGTGGGGCTTTTTTCTACAAAAGACATCAAACTCATGCCAGTGTCATAACAGGCAAATATACAAGAAATTAAACATTACAGGATGTATTAAGTGCATGAAAATAGGCAAAACCAGCATCCTAAATTTGAGAAACAAACAGAAATTTAAAGCAACTGCACAGTATAGGGCAGTTGTACGTATGGTTTTAGAGATACCGCAATTAGTCTGTTTACCATGAACATACATACGCATATTCAGATCTGCAATTGTTTCACACTTGGGTATCTGTAAAGTTATCCAAACAGCAGCAGCAGCTGCATTCCTTCCGAGCTCAGTACTCCAAATCTGCATTTTTTGTAAGAAATCCTAAAAATGGTAAGGCATAAAAAATCCTCTGATTTCTTCACAGTCAGTTCTCAGCCAAATACGCTGAGAGTTTCCCTGCTTGCTCTCAGTGCCCTGACCATGACATCTTGTACATTTGCCACACACAAGGCCATTTCCCTGCCTCCTGCTTTCTTTCAGCTACAAGACACTGAGGTTACTTTTCTGCAACTTGCATCTAAATCAGAGCTTAAGATGATACTCAGATGTTAATACTCAAATACTCACAAAAAAACCAAAGGATTGAATAATTTATTCTGCAGGCCTCCACGTGTAAGAATGGCTTTCATCTGTAAAGATATTATCTCATCCACCCTCTATCTCAATAAATAAAACTGTAAACAGTTCTTTTTTTTCTTTTAAACACATAACCAACATTTTACTTATTTTGATTTAGTTTTCTCAAATACTTTACTTTTACTTTAGTTGAGGGCTTAGACTCAAAATACAGCTGCATTAATGAAGAAGACAAAAAATGATCCCGGCAGCAGCACATCTGAACTAAACCAGCTCTCCCTGAAGGACAAAAAAAGTTCTTCACCAGCCTGAGACTGGATATCCCAGTCTTGCAGCACAGACACACCCACAGAAGACACATTGGCAAAAGCACACACAACACAGCCAAAACCTACAGAAACATTCTCAGGGATTTCCGCACAGCTACTGAAGCATGACCAGATCCTTCAAGAACCATCAGGCTGCAGCAGCAGAAACAAACAACCAGAGTAAGGAGGAAAGAGCAGCAGGAAAACTCCAACAGCATGTGGTGCACACAAATAATATAGGAAAATATTAAAGCTGCTTTTCCCAAAACTCACCTCAGTGCCACAATCTGCTCTGGGATTATATGACACACCAGTACTGAGGGAGGCAGGAGCAGGCCTTGTTCATGGTGGCTCCATGAATGAAGCCTGGAAACAAGCCAGCTGAGTGCGGCATCAGTTCATTTTCCTGCCTGGCATAAGACAGGTAATGCTGAGAAGTTAAAGCTATCTGTATGATGTTTATTGACCTCTGGGCTGTGCCCTACTCTGTAACTGAGAGGTGTTTTCCAGGTCAAATGCCACTTCCAGACTTCAACAGGTCCCACGGGTGTTGTAACAACAACAAACCAGAAAGACCCAGTGCCCAAAAACTAAACCTTCAAACTCTATATGGCTGGTATTTTAATCACAGAAACACCAAAAATACACTCTGCTGAGGTAGAGACTAATTTGGTTATTTGATGAAGTAAACTAGACTCTATCAGCTGATTCACTGCATTCCAAGGAACTGTCATCAAATGAAGGTACTCACACAGGATTTTAAGGAAAGAAAAGTCTGGCTGGAAAGGGGTCAGTACTGTTCCCTCAGCATGTGAGGGCCCACCTCTGTATGTCCTGCACCAAAAGGATGGACAAGATGCCCTACACTAGATCTGTTACAGGTCTTAGATGGGAATACCTGTTGAAGAAGAGGTTACAGAAGTCATTGTCCTGGTAGATGTACCACCCACACAGGAACTAGTGATACCAACTCTGAAATTTGACTCCAAAGCAACATTCAACTTCTCTTCTGTATGCTGACACAATATTTCTGAAGCCTAATTATGATCACTGAGATTTCAATAAACTTACTCTGTTGTTGAACAACAAACAGAAATATGTTATCAGGCAGGATTTGTTCAGAGCTGCCAAAGAGACACTTGGCATGTCCCACTCCTCTGTTCCTTTCAGTGGGGCTGTTCCAGGACAAACATGCTTTCAGAAAAATTTAAATAGTCTGGAGCAGCTGGATGCAATCTTGATTCTTACTTAGAGGAGCAGCATATAAAGGCATGTCCAAAAATGAAACAAAAGCTGTGTGCTCAGGTCCGCACTTAAAGGGAGAATTCACATGAGTGCTGAAGAGCTGTCAGCAGAGGGTCTGCTGGAGTGGAATGGAGTGGTGCAGAGAGGACCCTTTTCCCAGTGGTTACAGAAAGTCAGACAGGCTCAGTTTTATTATCTGGGAAATGTAACAAATGCCAGCAGCAAGAAGTCAATTAAACAGAGCCTTGAAATGATAAATGAGATCAGCAAAATACACAGTATTACTTTCTGTTCCTAGAGAGGTAAGAGTTTATGTTGGCTGGAACAATTTTAGAAACATTCCATGCAGAAGAACACTACAGGAGGAGATCCTACTGTCCCCTTTCCTGAAGATTTACCAGAGACTTTGACTAGCCTCAGGGAACTGTGGGGATCAAGGCAGAAGAGCTGATTTCTCAGCCTGAAGCTGGACTAGTCACTGCCTGTGCCAGTGTGATGAGCAGGTTTAGCTCTTGAGCTGTTAATGGCTTTTAGTGGCAAATCCAAGAAACATGCAACAGGGCAGGAGAGAGGGAGGCAATAAAGGCCAATGAAGACGCAAAACTGAGGACATTTTCCTATTTAAAGGCTTTCTGGGTAGATGCTCTTCCCAAATTTAATGGAGGAGGTTGAAAAGATTTCAGCAGAGCTATTTTGGTCTGTAGCTTTTCACAGGACGCATGCAGGGTATATAATGGTTGGTATATTTAGTTGGCATGGAAATATTTTGCTGGCATTGGCTATGCAGAGCATTATTAAAATGAACAGGTGTATTCAGTCCCTTTGACCAAATTCTGTTCTCAGTCTTGTCTGAGGCTTGACTAATATCACTGATGGCAGCGCAGTTGCTTTAAACCAATACACTGCCTTACACTTTAGACACTAAAAAACGTTAGTAAAAATTAATTTACTTAACTCGGAATTCATAAAAAAGATGGCAATTTGTGCCTTTATCTAAAGAATAAGGTATATTTTAATGTATAGCTAATGAATTAACAATAATTAACATTTAACAGCAACTAACAATTATTAACATTAATAATGTATAACTAACAAATTAGTTTAGTCAATGAATTAATTAAAAAAGGTAAAAAGAGACAATTAAACTGAAAATGAAACAGACCTCCAGTGTTTAGATAAAAATCTATTTATAATTTCTTCAGATTTAATATTTGTTTTACAAAAAAATCTGTCAGAACCTCTACAATCCCTTCAAGTAAGATACAAAGTCTCTTAATAAAAGATACAATTCCTTGGCATAAGAAACAAAATCTCTTCAGGTTAATTCACTGTTGTTCTGAGCAAGGGCAAACCCCATAATCTTATTATTTGCTTGCTTGGTAAACAGATTAGATCCATATTCAGCTACAGTGTTACATATGCATGTGACAATCGCTGGCATATTGCTCTGCCAGCGCTCAAGAACATTTCTCTACCAGTTAAACAATCTTTCCCGAAATAAACACATCTTTTCCGTTATCACAAGCCATAAAGCAGTTCAAGAGCCCTGAAATGATCTTTTCATTAGTTTGAGATGCTTAAGCATCTCAGTACTGAAACATCCCTTATAAGCCTTATGAGACAGGAAGCGAATAAATCCTGCTCTCCCATTCCCTTAATGAGAATGCCTAATAAAAATGTAAACTAATTCTCTTGACTGCCACTATCCTGTCTACTGAATGAAATCTTCCTTTGCCTTACCATATATTTCTATAACTTTAAAGCTACAATATATTTATGGCTGTTTGAGATTACTCAGCCAATGCCACCAGCAGGCACTCGTTTCTTAACTTCCCTCATTTTTTTTTTTCCTTGGCTGAGGCCAGACAAGATCACCCGCCCTGTTAGCAAATCCATCCTCTTCAAGTCAATACTGTAATAACCTCACCAAAGTCCATCAACAAAGCAATCACAAAGCCCTTAGCTTGCAATATTTCCTTGTTGAAGGTATACTTCAAGTAAATTTGAATTATCTACTTGATTATAAACATTTATGGGCTTTTAAGCTTAAATGAATATTAAATATACTTAAACTGTGCTTTCCTTCCTCTCTCTGTAAATGTCTCCTCGTCCTCCTAATGTGAACAAATACAGACAGTGCGTCTCCCCACAACATTTGTCACTGTTAGCAGCTGGGTGGAACTTCTGTCCCCTGTTCTACCTATACAGAGGTCCTTGCTCAGCCCTTTTCCTGCATCTCCAGGGTCTCTGCAGGGAAATAAGAGCTCAGGCAAGCAACAATCTGCCTGTCCAGCAACAAAAAGAAAAGAGTGGAGAATATGGATATTTCAGCTCATTTTTATGACAGACCTGAAAGCCAGCCAAGAATTCCAGTAGGACTTCTGGACAATCTGAAAAGGTACAAAGGAAAAAATAATCCTAAAGCCTCCAGCTAAAAGCCAGGGGTTATAAGAGATATCCCAGAAATCCTGGGATGATGCAGAAAAGCAAGTTGTCTGGAGAATGGGTCAGGAAAGAGCTGAAACACGGGTTAGTCTCAGACGTGGCCAGTAACTGCAGCTAACTGCAGAGCAGAGCCATGCCACCTGCACCAGCCTTTTACCACTCTCTGGTCAAAAGCAGGATCACAAGATGTGTTTCAAGGCAGGGGCACCACAGTGGAAGCTGCCAGACAGAACATGAAGAAGATGAGACTGTTGGAGAGGTGGGCTGCCTTTCACCACACAGTGCTGGAAGAAAAAGCAGGTTCATTTGGCCCTGATCAGCCATTTAAATTGCTGTCAAGCCTTCTGCTAGGGAAGAATTTCTCCAAGCTCACTCCTGAAAGCACCGATCTTGCCAAGGGCCAGACAGGAAGAGGGCTGCCAGTCTGCCCTTTCCTTCTGCAGTAGACGGCTGCTCCTGCAGCATGGTCAGCATGTGAAAAGAAGCACTAGGGCCTCAGCTACCCACAGACACAGTGGACACAGCTGGACAAACTGATCTTTCAGGTGTGCTTCTCCACACTTTAGTTGGGTGCTCTCCCTCCTCCTGCCTCACATTTGCCAAATCACGGGTTCAGAATGGACTGGCAGGTACCCAAGCTTGTTCCTGGCTCTCACAGGTAAACACTCACTGCCGAAAGTACTTTCCCTGGAAACAATGATCCTGCCCCTCCTTGTCTCACATCTAACAGGGTGAGTGTCTCCCTGGCCACAGAGCAGGCTTCCAGGCAGAGAAGATGCTTGGGAGAGAGCTCCCGTGAACATCAAGGGAAAGCAGGAACTGAACACCACTACTCCTTTGTTCGTTTGTACAATAGGAATTAGACCACTTAAGAGACAGCCTCGGGCTTGTTTGTTTACTGTAAGGGGCCTAATGCATAATTAGGCAGAGGGCCCTGCCCTTCAAAGTCCCTCTTCTTTCAGCCTGTGCTCTAACCTATAGATGAAATACACACAGAAGGGAAACGACCATGTTTCGCCCACGTAATATAAGCAGGTCTGGTGGCATGCTGATACTTCTCCAAGGAGAGGATAGCAGCTGCCTTGCTGCTTCAACCTCCTGCTCCTGAGTTGATTCACATAGAGTCTGAAAAAAATAAAGGTACAACACAGTGGGTCCGAGCTGGGAGACAGGCAGAGCATCTCATGCAAGTGCCATTACACCATTCTACACACAAAACGTCCTGCACCAACTTCTCTGTCTCTGCACGGCTCGAGTGTTTCCTCCTGACAAGCTCCAGTTGAACCTTCTGTTTTAAGTAACACTTTTTTTTTTATGAAAAGAAGAAAAAAAAAAAAAGAGTATTGTTGTTCTCCTGGAGCACTGGAAGATACAAGGCAAGGGAAGTGCTTCTTCTGCGAAACACTCTGCCAGTCTTCCTGCTCCAGGATGCTCCTGTTGTCTTCTCCACAGAAGTGCAGGGTGTGGAGGGGGTCCCTCGCAGGGGCACTGGCCATCTTGCCTCTGCTGTGTTAGACTCCTGCTGCATTCACACAGCTCCTCACAGGATCCAGTGACAGTTCTGTACTGAAGGGCAGCCTTCAAGATGAAGTTAGGCCAGCTGGTGTTACCTTATAGTGTTCATGCCTCTGTGGAGCTCTGCCTTTTGGCACTCTCTGTCAGGCCTGGCAGCTCACCTCTGCCTCATGCTCCTCACCTTCCTCCCAGCATCACAGGAAGGGGAGCCCACTGCAGCACTGCCTCAGTCCTGCTCTGTGTTTCCTAATGCTGGCAGCCACACACCCCTAGTCCATGTGGAGAGCAGCTCCCAGAGGAGGCAGGAAATCAAGACAGACCCTCTGGTAGATGCCCACTGCCTGCAAGTCTGGTCTATACTTTTCAAATATGCACGTGACTCCACGTAACAGCTCGCTGACACCACAGTGACCCGCAACACAGCCCTGCCTGCACAAGGGCTGAGGCCTTCCTCAGCTCCCAGCTTCTGGCACTTTACATGACTTTCTTCCATGTTCACAGAACAGACACAACAAAAGCCATCCAAACTGTTTTGATCTGAAAAAACACAAATGGGATGAAATCAGCTACAATCATAAAGGTGTGTTTCAGGTGCTGAGGACAAGCCAAAGTGGTTTTTTTATTATTTCAACTGATTTAAAACAAACAGAGAAATTTGCATGTCTGGCACTGAGGTTCAACATCAGATCTACTTTATATGATTTCCTGCAATGCTGATTTTACACTGGGAAGCTCAGCTTTGTGCAGAGGAAGACAACTTCTGCAGTTGTCAGAGTGATGGCAGTCATGTGTAACACAGATCCTCAAGTCTGCTTCTCACAACCAGTAAAAACGACATTTGCTTCCATTTGGCATTTTTCCCACCTTCCTGGAAATGCCATGGTTAAACAGTTGAGTTTTCTTCCAAAAAGTTGTGATTCAAAATAAACACACACGGTTTCTTTAAGAAATGAGAACTTAATCCCAATTTCAGCAATCACACAACTGCTAGAGGAACAGCACTCAGCACCCAGGCCCGGCAGACAGACAGACACACAGAACAGTGGCAGCTGGGCAGCCACCTCCAGACACTGCCCATTCCTGCCCGGTGCCTGAAAGGGACTGAGGATCTTCTGGGGTGAGACACCCTAATTCTCATCTCCTCCCATCACCACAGATATGCAGACATTGCCTATTCAAACACAGCAGCTTCCAAGGAAGGGAGTGGATGAGGAGGATCTGCAGCAGCAGGGGTCACACCTGCTCCTGTGACAGAAGAGGACAGCTCAGAAAGACACTGACTCCTGCTCTGACTTTTTATTCTACAACCAATCCAGATTACAGCCCAAAGCATTCACAGTGTACTGTGAATTTGAACCCCCTTTGGGTCATTTCCCATTTATGTGCACTGCTAATGAATTCAACAGCTGCAAATCAGGGAGGGGAAAAGGAGGTTTGAGATCTATGACTGCTTCATCTGGCCTACACCTGCATTTCTGGCACACGTGCAAAGTGCATCCAGATCATGCTCTCTTCACTGTAGACAGGGACTTGTACTTAAGTGTAAAATGTACTTAACTGACTTCTACCAAGGACAAAATTCCTCTGTAAGACACTGAAAGGGGTATGTGCTGCCTCCCTATGCAGAGTAGCAGCCTGAGCTCTGTTTCCTAATTATGTCTGACCTGGAGGACATCAAGACAAGCTATCCGGATCTCTTTTTCTACCAAGCAGGAGAACCATTAGCTATTGCAGATAAAGTGTTTAGTGCAAAAACTGTCCTTCTGGACATGTCTTTGTCAGGATTAGCACAACAGGGCCCCTGAGAAGTATCCCAAGTGAAAAACCAAAAGGAAGTATTTGTAGTGTTGAGGAGGCCTGTACAAATAGACAGTGCAAATGAACAAGAGCCCATGATGCCTTTCAACCCCCTTACTTACTGGGTAGTGCTAGGGTTTGCCCATCCTTCTCCCACATGTGAGCCCAGAGACACTCCTGCCCTGAGCATTACACCCTTCAGCACTTACTGATGACAAAAGAAGGCGCAGTTTACACTTACTTTTACAGCTCCATTAAAAGGTGACCTGCAAACAAAAAAAAAAATCAAGCACATTTAGTATTATGTGCTGAATGCCCCCAAATAAACAGGATTAAATGAGCATTCAGCCCTCATGTAAAATTTAGGTGAAAAGACTGGCACTGAATGTGTACTTTGATTTTATGCTCATGAAACAGAGTCCTTCCTAACAGCAATGTTCTGAGCAGTTCCTCACAACTACTGGCTCCACATTTCTGCCTCTCCCTGCTCGCAAACAGCACACTGGGATGGAGCCGTGGCAGAAATATTACTCCTCTGAACGGCGTATTTCTGAAACTGCTGCAAGAAAAGCGAGGGGACAGCGGGCAGGCCCCAGTTCCCCCGCTTTCTCTCTCCTCACCCTGCTCAGGCACCAAAGCCTGTGCTTTCCAAATGCACTGACCTGACACTGGGCTACACCCCATGTGGAGGCACTGGGGGATCACATATTTGAAGACGAGGTTTAGAGATTTGGTACAAATATTAGCAGTGCATTGCACAGCTACAGGTAGGGCTTTTTCCTGCAAAATAATGAACACGATAGCTATTTCCCACTTGCAGTCACCATGCTGGTTTCCCCTCTTCTTTCTGTATTTGGCCCTGCTAAACTGACTCCCCTCCCTCAGACCCAGCTCAGGAGAGTGTATCTGCATGTGCTCAAAACCCAGTGACTTCAATGGGAGACAAGCACATGCTTCAGTCTTTTACTGGCTGGGGTGTTCAAACGAATGTATACCTCTCCCACCAGTGCTCTTTTGTACCAAATTTTGTACCTTTATTATCAATTACCTGGTATAAAGTGATAAAAAATTAGCCCATAAGTGATTTGATAGCTTTATAGCTACTCACATTATTCTGATTCAAAAACATATGGACATGCAAAAGAAGACTAAAGGTTTCCCTGTCCTGGTATTCTTACACCACTTCCCCAGCACATGTGAGGAGGTTGTTAAGCATTGTGCTGCAGTTCTCAAACAACCTTGCTCTCTCCCCAGATCGTATTTGCCATTTCTCTGAAGTGAGGCTTCGCAAAGAACTACTTAACCTACAGAAATACACTGCAGAGGTTTCCAGAAAGTTATTCAAATAAGGTCTAGCATCTAATTTTAAATCTCTTTTATAAACAGAAGTGAGCAGCTTGCATCAAAATACAGTCTGGCACATGCTAACTGTTTGCTGGTTTCTTTACCTTGGCTTTTTTATTCCTCATTCTCTTGTGAAATGTGATACTACTTTTATAGGTGTCCACACGGTTAATGTAAATCCTCAACATTATCCTACAACTAAGATTCCACCATAAACTCTTTAAAAATACTGTTTTGTAAATACAAGTGTTAAAACAGCTAGAGCTGTGCACACTCTCTACATCTAAATGTATAACTACAGGCAAACTGATCGACATTATCTAGAAATATTATTTAAACTAAGAAACTAAACAAATGAGTTATACCAATTCCTGCTAAGAACAATTCTTTGATTTTCAGTAGACTGATAAAGACATCTGCAATGGGTTAAGAAAGAATTTAAAAATAACTATAATGTCAAGCAGGAGATCTTTTAAATTAAAAGTGCTAGTGAACTAAGAAAAGGGAGTAGGTTATGCCAAATTCTCACTTACAGTTTAAAAGAGGCAGATGATGGAGCTGAACTGAAAGCACTGAACAAAAGCTGCTTGGTTCATCATTTCTCCTTACCATCCTCCCTAAATAAACCCACCTACCTGATGTCTTTTTGCTTTCAGCTAAAAACACTACTGATGTGGTAGGCAGGTTTCCTCTAGCCTTGCCTGGGAAAAAGAACACCAGACAACAGTGTGCGGCATGGTCATGCCCCACGTGCAGGCACAGTAGTGTCATGCCAGTGCTGTTGCCAGAGCATGACTGACCACTGACAAAATAGAGGAAACCAGCCAGGAAAAAAAAATGGCATGGTATCTAAACCACAAAATAAACAACAGAATAAAACCCCCAAACAACACCTTTGTTTTATTTCATGTTGTCTGTAATAACAGTGCACATCATACTTTAGAAAAACCTGCCACACCAGGAGCTTTCTATAAAGTAATACTGGCAGAGTTTTTTGTTGCCTGTCTGCTCTAGCATCCTCCAAGCACCTTCTGCTAATATTTCAGCATACCGCTAAAAGAGGTTAATTGTGTACAGAGAGAACTGTGCATGAAACAGCAGCACAAGCTCTGGCTGAGCCTTGGTCCCTCAGCACACGACTTCAAGGAGTGTTCAAGCAAGCCAAGGAAGAGCAGAACCACAGCAGAAACTACAGCACACTCACCATTTGCTAAAGAGCTGCAACAGGCAGAAGCAACACTTAAATGCAACACCCTCTCTTGAACAATTGGAAACATGATTGAAAAGGAAAAAAATACCTAAAACATACACGCTGAAAGATTTAAATATTTTTAATTCCTCTATAAATTTACATTAATTTCATCTATGTACAGACTCTGAGCTGTTAGACTACTAGGCAACGCCATCTAGCGATCCTAGCTGAAAAAAATGACACTCCATTCTTTGTTGAAAAAGTTCACTCTTGAAAAGGTTCATTCTTGAAAAGGTTCACTTTTCCAAAATTTATTTTTGTGGAACCACAGTATCAGGAGGTGCAACTATTTCAGTACCTATGAGCATTTTCAAACCTGCAGCATTAACTTAGCAAAAAGGTCTGAGCCATTTTAGTTATCCTGAAGTAATTTACAGAACTGTCAACACAGAAAGTGAGCTGGGTTAATCACGTCTAATCACATCACAATTTAAAACTGCACACACCAGGTAGTGTTGAAATTATATAGGAATACAGTGCAAAGCCCAATAAATGACCTCCAGATTTGGAAAGACCTAGAGATAGTATTTTTATGATAAAATAATTTACCTAATTTTTGAAGATTTCTGTTTGTGTGTGTAAAATACCTGCTTGAAAAATGTTACCCCAGTCTTACAATTTCAAGGAAAAAAAAAAACCTGTGCAGGTTTAAACTTTCTTTTTTGGGAGGTGGAACCAGTCAGTCATCTGCTGGTGATAGCTGTGAGCTGTAATTAGCTTCTGGTGGAAATTGCCAGCAGATGCAACTAAAAGTTTAAGTCAATTGGCTCTGCTTCCTCTTTACAAGAAAATTGGCGTTTCAGGGCTGCATTCCAGCTTGATGGATCTAAGAAACCAAAGCTAATTTGACAAGAAAGGGAAGTGTCCCTTTTCCTGGTCTGCTTTAACCCTGAACATGCTGCATGTTCCTGCCAAGGATGTGTAATTTTTTTCTTTTCTTTCTTCTTTTTTTTTTTTTTAATCCCCAAAGAAAGTAACTATGATTATAAATGAAGTATTCCACTGAAGAAAGGCCAGTGTTTAGTCCCAATTATTGAAATCGCAGCTGTGGAGATGGGAAAGGGAGAAGATGCAAAAGTCAGAAATGGTGAACAAAGGCAGCATGTGAAACAGGAGTTGGAACAGGAAGCACAGCAAGCTTAGGTGCATGAAAAGTCAAGCAAAACCCTGACGCACCAGTACTGCAGCTGGTTAACACTCAATCTGAACCACCGGCTTGTGACAGTCCTGCACTCTGGTTGCACCACACAACACCACACCTTTCAATAGTTCCACAGCAAATGCAGCACAGGTATCACTTTGCTCTCGCCCTGCTCTGCTGCACAGATCTGCAAATTTTCTGCATTTGATCAATATTTCATTATTTCAACATTCAGGGCTTGATCAGCCTGTAGTGGTGCATGGGCTGTGCATTCTTGTGACCTGTCCTGATCACGTCCTCCTTCATATCCGCTGTTGAGTAGATAGTGACTGTTCAGCCACGACGAGTAAGTGGCATCATTGTTTTGCCAGCTGGGCTTTGTACAAGCCTTGCCGGGATTTAACTTCCTTCTATCTAACTCCCAGGGATATTTGAAGACCTCAAACAGTAAAGAAACTTCACTTCCCCAAAGCCATCATTAATTTGCAATGATCACATCTAACACGAACGCGCTTTTCAGTGAGAGGACGTCTATTAACTGAGTGTTGTAACTACTCTTCAGAAATAACAACTTCTTAACAAATCAAGTAAACATCTACAGCTCCATGTCAACAGCACATGTGCACACCTGCCTTATCGAACCAGGCAGCATGAAGAGAGGAAGGGTTTCTGGCAGGCTGCTTTTCAGCATCCACTTTATCTGTACACTACAAAACTCAGTTGATGATGTCTTCAGACTCACCAGAAAGTAAAGTGATTTGAGATACGTAAGAAACTCACATGCAAAATATACTAAATACAGCACTTAAACAAAAGCTTAATGGAACAATGAGGAGTTTTGTCATGCAGAAACTCAAGCAAAGTGGCCTTTTTTTTTGACACTGGGTAGACTAGCCACATTGTAAACTACTGGAATTATGCAGATTGTGCTACAAAAAAAATCATACTAGCGACTGTTTTGATGCGTTTCCTGAAGAGACACACAGTGACAGCACAGCAGAACTGCCACAACCACTCTCACTCCAGCTGCCCCATATAGGTATAACTCTCTCCTAAATATCTTTGAATACTCACTTTGTAACCCTACTTTAACAGGTCAGCTTCTCAAAAACATATGTTAAAAGGGGGTTATTTACCACAATTTTTCTAGCAGATTAACCAGAAAAAAACGTAAGTGCACATGGTTGAGTATATTATCCTCACACAGTATTGGATTTTTCAGAAGGTTTAAGAGCAATCTTAATGATTTTATTTCCTTCTAAAAAAGCCTGTTTTAATATCAAACCTCTTTCAGCATGCTAGATGGCTTTAGCTAGATGGGATCCTTTCCTCTCCAATTAAGAGGAAAAAAATCCTGTAGATCTAATCCTGCCTACAGGATAATTTGTTCTTTCTCCTTTTTTAAAGCTAATCCTTACTACTTAATTATAAATTTAGTGTTTTGCACAAAAATGAGATCTTTCTTAAGCGCTCTTCTGTTCTGTCTTCCTCTGAACTGCAAAGCTCCCAAGAGTTTTATCATGTCTTTCTTGTTAAACAGTTATTCTTCCTATTAAACAAGCAATAGAACAAATCCTGACTTCCTCTTAAAGCAGTGGAAAAGAAAAGTTTCTGCCAGAAAATCTACATAGCCGAGATTGATAGCTAATGTACCTTCACTGCTCTTAAGGCTAAAGCAGTTTGCACCACATAGGAATGTCATCCAGGAGCTGAAACAAAGATAGGAGCTCTTCAGAGAAAAGATATTAAAGCAAGATATTAAAACCTGTACAAAGAGAAGCAGGTAAAACTGGACTCATGCCTAGCCCAAGGATTCCCCACACACTTAAGTGCTGTGGAGTGCTTAGCCCTCCAATATCCTGGTTTCACACTGTGTGGCTCTATCCCCCATGCTCTATCCCCCAGGACACAGATCTAGGTCTTTCCCGATGGAAAGCAGGTGGCTGCCAAACCAAACATGCTGTGTACAGCACCTGCGCCATTCTCTGCCTCTCTGAGACACCATTCACTCAAACCCCAACATCATCATCACCCAAAGTATCTATTTGGGCAGAAATATGGCTCACAGCCTTTGCTCCTCCTTTTGAGATCTCAGCTCAGTTTCTGTATGCTTGCTCTTTTCTAAAGGCAGAACAAAGAGAATATTTGGCTTTAAAAACGTCTTGGAAACTACAAATGAAAAATTGCATGACAAGTGTACAGCTTTAATTACATCTCTCAAGGGGACAAGCCAGCATTTCTGCATCCCCATCTTGTCTTCTCTCTGCCCTGGAAATTCGTAAGATGATCGGAGGTACAAATGTTCGTATTCGTAGGGGGGAAAATGACCTACATTACATTCCTAGCAGATCATGTAAATAGCAGGATGTAAAGTCTCACAGAATTAGTTTACATTTGAAACATTTTCAAAATATTGTTTTAGCTGGGTATAATAGACCACCATAAGATGTGACACACAGCAAACACAGGGCTGCAATTAAACAGCTGGCAAACAGCCAGAAAGAGATAAAGGCCCAGGCTGTCACTTGCTAGACAATATATATGGCTATTTTGGCAGCCAAAATGAATGTGATAATTGAGCCATGACACATTAAAAAGGCACACAATTTCCAAGGAAAGAGTTCCTGAGCACTAAACAGGGAGCATCTATAGTGTGCTTACAGCGAGCCAAGGTTTATGAGTAATAACAAGACCGGACTGATGACAATTCAGCAGTGCCAAGCCAACCTTGCCTCATGTACTGCACCACTGTGTGCACTTATTTACCACCAGACACAGAAATACAGGAGTGAAGCCCACAGTGGCCATGAAAAATAAAGGGAATCTGAAAAGTGTCTGGCACTGACTTAAATTGTTTCTCTACACGTTTTTTATATTAATAAGAATTTTATACAGTAGCATTTCTATCTCCAGAAGGCACAGTACACTTGATTTGACTTCCAACATCCAGAAAAGGCCCAATCTATATAATTCAGTTTTAAAATAAAAATACACAGTAACACATGAAGAGTAAATAACTCATCAAAATGATAATTTTGCTATAAAGAAAAACTACTCTTTTGTTTAAGACATGAAGAACCTTAACATTGACAACAATAGCCGTTTGGAAGACAAAGTCCAGGTTTTCTAGTGTTTCACTGCATGTTTTATTAAATAACCTAAGGACACAACAAACAAACAAATGTAGCAAATGAAGACATGGTTTTAAGTTAACACCCAACAGCTATAAAAAAGCCTCCTATAAATGCACTCCATCAAATTAACACACTGACATCAATTGCATTTCCTTCTTGAATAAAGGACTTGAAAGCCTATACACTGTCAGCCCCCAGTCCATTCATTCACTAACCTCCCACAAAGTGTAGGTACTTCATGATTTAAAATTATGCTTATTTAAAAGAAGGCGAACTTTAGGCTCTGTACAGGAAAATCCCTATGAAGAGTTTACTTCCTAATCTTAGTCTAAACTCAACCACATTGAAGACGTATTCAAATAAAGAAATTGCATGTGTACCTTCCCCAATCAGAAGGCACAGTGCATCAAGAGAGCTCACAAAAAGTGTAAGAAGCCATTTGTAGATCCATTCACACCAGTGATATCTAGAAGACAATTGCACAGCTCTCCGTAACATCAAAACCAATGAACAACAACTGACTTGAGGGATACTGGCAAAACTTTTGTAAATTATCCCCTGGACCGAAGCATCAAAGAAACAGAGGAAAAAACTTTCAAGACATTAAAACAGGGTCTCTTCAATGTAAATAATTTCTTTTCTCAAACGGAAGTATCAAAGTGCTCTAAACCATGCAGATTTCCCCAGAACAAACTCCCTAGCCACCTCAAACAACCAACACAGGCTTCCAAATCGAACAAGCAGAGCAAACTGGCATTGCCACACTGGGCCAAAATGAAGAATCAGCATCAATACTTGACTTTGTACTAAAACCAGTACAACTGCAATAATTACATAATCTACTTTTACAAAATTATCTTTAATGGCAGTGATAGTAACTTCATTAAGTTTCAGTAAAGGAAATGGAAAGGCTTAAAGATGAGGTCAGAACATGCACTTTTGGCTGCTTCCTCAGGAGATGCATCGAATATGTTATTCATGTCTAAGGAAGAGCAGACTCTTGAGGGTGGCTGCAGCCCCCAAAAGAAAAATGAAATCATGACATGCATTTTTCTGACCCACAAATTAGAAGAAGCATAAGGGGACAATTGCAAGAATAAATTAGTTGACCCTCATCTGAAAATTTCATACAGTTGCATGAATAAATGGCATATTATATTAGTGCAATATATTAAAGAAGTATAGTCTTTAATTTTTTTGTCCCCAATACTGCAGCAGACACACAGGCACATTATTCCATAGGCTCTGTCAAGTGGTGTTCAGTGGCAGCTGAAACAAGGCCAATTCACACTCCCTTGAGAAAAGCATTTAAACACACACACGGTTTCCTGGGAAAGGTGAGAAAGGTGTGCTTTCTCTGACTCAGGGCCACAAAACAGAAAGGCAGTAATTTTAAAATGTAGAAACAAAAGAGCAATGAAGTCCCAGTTATTTAACATACCTCATATACTTGCCCCTTCCCCAATTATCCTACGAAATCTCAGCAAAAGTAGGGTTTTTTCATGGATCTTGTATCGGGCCTGATTGTGCACAGACAGTTATGAAAAGAGTTTCATGGAATTAAATTGCAATGAAAAAGTAAATTTTCACATAGATTAGGAGAAAGTAGGATGGAAAACCGGTTTAGGACAAGAAACAAACACACTTAAGTAGCTTTGCAGTATAAGAACAAAACTGTCAGGCAGAAAAGGAAAGACTGAGTAACACACATGCAGAGGAATACTACAAGTAGGTAATTTACACCGACCAGGGAATCAGAGAGTGTTTCTCATTATGGCTACGTTAACTCCAATCAACCTTTGGCCACTAGTAATCAGTTGTAATTGCAAAAGAAAATTTGGAAATACAAGGAATTATAGTAAAACTTTTTAATCTTCTGCTGCATGGAGTAGCAGCTGTAAAAAGGTGTGTCCCAGTATAATGCAGAGTACTAATCCTCCCCACAAAGCAGAATACCCTGGAGTAGATAATAACATTCTCTGCAAAGTAAATCCTCTCTTTATTTATACCCTGGCACAGTTTCCAAGTGTTTACATTTACACAGTAAGCCAAAAAATTACTCAGACTTATTTTTTCTCTATATTTAACATATAGAAGAACAGCAAAGCTCTGAGCACCTGGATCATAATTAAATCTATAATTCATACAGCAGCATGAAGACTAATAAATAAATTAACTCTACTTGCCAGAAGAACTAATAATATCAGGAGCAATTTACTGCAAATTCCAAAAATGAGAATAGAAAGGTTTTACAATAAAGCCTATGTCTTTCAAACTTCCCTTTGGAAAATCTTTTTCCCCAAAATTCTATTCCAGTGGTGATCCAGATTCCAACATTAAAACTTTAGAGGCTAGAAAAAAACTCAGAGAAATTACTGACAGATTGGGAGGCGCAGTGCCCATTAGCACAGTCACTGGAGCTACGGGCAGAGCACGGCTGCACCAGCAGCACACTGGGCCCAGCACTGCTCCTTGCCAGGAGAAAGAGGTGCCCTGGCTTAGTGCTGCACTGCTGGCTCTGGAGCACAGCCGGGGTGCCCCAGGAGCAAGTTCACTCCCAACAGAGCCTTCAGCCTCTCAGGAACACATGCAGCCGGTGCAATTTCAAACTGCACCCAACACACTGCAGTTTATCCACCCACCCTAAGACAGAACAGCACAATGGGGTGTTTCTGTGTCCTGCTCCACATCCAGACTGGATAAAAGCCAGGCTCTGGCTTGCACCTAGCTAAGAGACTGTAGTTACACACTCCAGCAGTGCCAGGATGAGTCATGGTGCTTTGCACTCTGCCAGATGACTTTGAAGGGAACAGAGAGCTGCATATGGAAAGCACAAGCAGACGTAGCACAGCATCTCTCAGGCGCTCTCGTCAAGCATTCATTGCTTATGGCATCTACTGCAAAGCCAACCAGAACTGACCCCTCGGTTTGTGACCAGCAACCAACTTCAGAAAAAGATCAACAGAATTACTTTCAGAAATAACATTCAGTGCACTGCATGCACTGCTCACTGCACAATTTAATGCTGCCTTTTTTTTTTTTTTTTTTATTCAGGCTTCAAAAGTCAATGACTCTTTCAAAGTTAACAAACATGGAACTCTTCTGGGCATAAATGGATTTGGACTAAGACCTGGGGCAATACAGTCTCTCATGATTACCTCTCTTCACACACTTTCAAGAAGCAGAAAACCAAAGTGATATTTCTATTGCTGCAGCAAATTTTTTTCAAAGAGCTCTCTTATCTTCCCACCTCCTGAAACCAGCTGCTATCACACTGGTGGGCACGTGTCATCTTTACTGGAAAGATGCCCAGCCTGGATGGATGATTTTAGTGAGGAGGTATCCAGCTTATCTCAGGTGTAGGGAGAGGTGTGTTCACTGTCATTCCTGTCTCCTTACTCACATGTTTGAAAACAAAAAGAGAGTGCAAGCACAGCTGAGTCTGACAATCCAGATAAGAGATTTTATTTATATTTATTTTTCCAAGGTCAGAATCTGGGAGTAAAGAAAAATTAAGCACACCAACTTGCATTTGTCAGAAAAAAAAGCAGGGTTACCAAAATCTCTCTTACAGTCCTTCCTGAATGAAAAGTAGGCAGTAGCCATCTACAGCAGAAATGTATGGCCTGCAGAGAGATTCAGAGGCAATGGAAACAGCATAAATAGCATCCAGAAGGATGAAAAGTCATTTATCTGAGTAGTACAGCTCACATCTCTCTCTATTTCCTCCATCCCTGACCCCGTCTTCTCTAATTTCTAGTAAGGCACACTGGTCATTGTACAAGAATTTTGCCCAGAATGCCCTTTATCTGGGAGAACCACATGGTGCTCAGCCTGCAACAGCTGGTTTAGTATCAACAGCCACTACTGTTAGTTTGCCTTCCAATTGATAAGAAATTATTTTCCTTCTTCTATTCCTAAAACAAAAAAACCCAAGCAGGTTTAACAGAAAACAAAGACTTTAAATAATGCCAGTCTGTGGTATTACCATGAAAAATAAACCAAACAAAACACTTGAAAGTCAAATGCTTCCACTGCATTTGTTTTCAGAGAACCTTGAAAGTAACTGACTTCTCCACACATGGATCTATTTAAGGTTTGTTACTCTGTATTATCAAACAAATCACTGCTTTGTTTTGATGATGTCCCTTTCACTTCAGACACTTGTTTCTCTTTTAAAAAAACAAGTTGTGGTGTGTTTGTTCTGGTATGACCATGTACACCACCTGGAATTCTGGCTTATAAAATAAAGGAAGAAGCAAACTGAACTCAAAATACACAGCAGCCAGGTTGCTACTGCAACTCTTCCCACTACCCCAGCAATCCAATACTCTGTGGAGGAAGGGGAATGTGGAGCTAGGCACTACCTGGCTGTATAAAACTTGTATGGGTATCGTACAAAATCTCTACTCCAGACAAGAAATACTTTTGCAGCCACTGACTGTGCTTCAAATAGTTTATCATGTGAAGACCACTCTCTCAGACTAATGTTTAATCACGATTGTAGAATTTGAGGTTCTATAATATTTCTACCTTTTGCATAAGAATCTGTATCACTCAGGCAATGCTTAAGGTGCAGTAGGTTGTGCTGTGTAAGTTAGATAATTTGGATTTGGTTCCATATGAATATAGTCTTAGAGCGTTCAGTGCAAGTTGATTTCAGTCTCTTAAGACCTCCCTTTGCATTAGCTTTCTAGAAATCAAACCAAAACTCATTATTTTCCTTTTAAGTCCCAAGCTCTGAACAGAAAACCAGGTATTTGCATAAGGGTGTTGGTTCTCTGGGCCCTCCGGGTGTCTGCAGAGGGAGATGTTGCTAAATCTGTCATGTCCAACCACAGCTTCTGCCATTGGTATTAATGAAGCAGATACAGATATGCCCTAGGTATCTATGAACAAGTTAGGACAAGCTCTATGCACAATGACAACACAGAGCTCTGTGTCAACTAACCATCCCTGCAACCCTTCACTTGTCTCTCAGATCCTCCAGCCTGGCTGAAGTCTTTGATATTAGGATACCAGGGGGAAGGACAAACACCAGCTAAAGTACTAGCAAAGCCCAGGCAGTGACCACACAGTAGACAGGTCCTTTGTCAGAAAAGGTGTATTCGGGGAGGAATCTGTCCAGTCTGCTACAAAAGCAGCCTTCACAGCAAGAACCACCATCAGCTGAACATCTTCCCTATTGCATAGCTACTGATATATTGAAACACCTTCCCCACCCCTCAAAATCTACTCTGCTCAAAGCATTAACAGTGTAAATGCTTTACTGAAATTGCAAACAAAAATAGCTTTCTGCTGCTACCCTTCTCTTACAGAAAGGAAAACACCCATGTTTCCATTTGTCCAATGAAATCTGACCAGCTGATGCTCTACTGATTCACTCTGTCACATTTTGGTCACTTCCATGTCTCAGCTTCAGAGTGAAGTGATAACCTGAGTTCAAACATAAACCACCTCACTGCGGCTCCAAGCTCAATGAACTGAGCCAGCACTGATTGAGAACCCTCGGCTTTCTACAGCACCCATACTGCTAACCCACTCACAGGGGGGCCTGAGTGCTGGGCACAGCTACCTTTGCTCAAGCTGTGTTAAACAAGCACCCAAAAGGCAGGCTGGCTGTGCACTGCATGAGCACCTTAATTTGCTTACTGATTTCCAGCCCTGCCACTGAAGCTACATGAAGGGTTTCTGGCAAGGGAGGAACTCACCTCCAAGACAATTCGTTGTGAATCCCTGAGGCTGGCCTTCAGCTTTGCCGTCTGTTCTTTGACTTTGCTGGCTACTTTCCCAGCGCCTGCACCCTTCTGCATGCCTCAGAGAGGAACTACTCAAGTTTATAGCAGCATTAACTCATCAGCTGGAAACCTGCCAGGCTGCTTACATTTTCACTACAATCGTCTGAGCTCTGATTCCAGAGGGTGCTTCGAGACAGGATCCATGGTCACAGACAGTGCTATGCAACTGCTTTCTGATGTGCTTGGATCCATTTGGGGTGCTGTGCAAGACGCATTAGTGCTTGCATACATACTGCAAACTGCCTCTGTGAAAGGAAAAAAATGCCCCTTGCTTTTGTTTAGCTCAGTGTTGCAGATACTCATGTGCCTGTGGAACAAACACAGAGAATTCAAGCACAGAGCATATGAAGCATCAAAAATCAAGATCTACTGCACAGCCAGTGCTATTTGTTTCTCACAAAGGTGACACACTTCTGGAGAACTGATGACATGTGCCTACTTTATTTCTAGTTAGCAGAAGGTGACAACTTTGTGCAATTAAAGTAGGATTAGGTAAAAAATTAAAACAAAGCTAAAACTGGGGGGGAGGGGGATAAAGTGGAATAATAAATCAACAGAAAAATCACAAGATATTTGCTTTTTTTGACTGACAATGGGACAAAATCTGTGTACCTCCAGTGACTTTTTTAATAAATGTTGCTGCTGCTTGGAATCATAGTACCTGTACATGTTCCAGGATGATTACACTACAAAACACTGACTAAAATACAGTTTTTAAATGAAGCGAAAATCACTTCCCCACAAGCTTTCCTTTAGCAGTATCATTTAAATCCAGTATAAAAGATAGTTTGGTCAAACTGGTCTTTAAGAGGTCACTTAGTCTATTTCCTGCTTAAAGTAGAATTAACTGTATCTAAACTGCTCCTGTCGGTCATCTGTTTCTCAAAAACCTCTGGCACTGCAGACCCACCACCTTTTGCATGCTGTCTTTATGTCCAGGTACATCGATATTAGGTCTTCATTATGGCAATTCAAGTTGCTTTCCACAACTACCAAATCTGGACTAGCAACAATTGCCTCATTTCCTTTGCAGCAACTTTCTTCTATAGCCAAAGATCTTTTCCTTTCTTTCCTCCTTCTTTCAAAGCACATAATCCTCAAAGTGGCTATGTCTATTGTGAGGAACTGCTCCTCATCCAGTCTTTTTTTCCCCATGGATTTGTGCAGCTGATTATGCCTACTAAAGCGCTGTACCTTGCAGTTCTCATTATTAAATTACATGGTATTTTTAAGGTCACTTCCCATATTTGCCCCCATCATTTAGCAATCTAGTCCTGTCCTCCAATGTGCCTACAACCCCTTCCTCCCCACTGTTAACTCCAAATGCAGTATTTATATGCTCTAGGCCAGTATCCTCATCAATAAGGAAAAGATCAATTACTAGGGACTGTCAGATGGTCCTCTACAGATTCTTCCAACCTGAAAGTGACTTACTGCTAACTACAGATCACTTTGGTGTTTCATAAAAAAAATCCTGTTTTGTTTTTACCTCTCCTTTGTTTCTGAAAGCAATGCTTACAATGGTAGTTTAATCATTGTCAACTAAACTTGTATCTGAGTTCCTAAAAGGTCTGGCCAGTCTGTTTTACAGTAAGTGCTATAAAATTAACAACTGCTTCAGCCACAGTTCTGAACTAGGTAACAGTATAGTGCACTCTCTGCACAGGGAAAATTAATCCAAATTAATGCAAGCAGGCTAGGACTCATTTATCACCAGCAGTTACTGGCTCAAAGTAAGGCATCAAGGGAAAGTAACAGCATAGTTCCTGGATAGCTTAATGGTACACATGCCTCTGTCTGAGATGGCAGCTGGATATCCTTGCCTACCCAGCCCTGAACTCAAAAGACATGCTCAAGGTATTTTTCATGATCTGTGTATTACCTGTCTCAGAATGTTCCACATCTATGCAAACTCGAGTTACACCAGCTCCAGGAAATCTGCACACATGAGTTTTATAGGAAGTAGATAATTCTACATAAAGGGTTTAGTGCAGTTTACCTGGTTCTCTTGTATTTGCACTTTGTTAAATTGAATTTGAAATAGGTGTCCTAAGTCTGTAACAGTAAAGAAACTGATACACAGAGACAAGTCAGTCTGAGGGGGAAGCATTCAGTGCTAGGACCCTGCACACATACTGTTTACCACAAACTAAGTATGACAGGCTGGCAGTGGTGAGTGATGCACCGTTTGAGTGTAAAAAGAAAAAAATGTATATACATGGCATATTTTAGTCAGTTTTATCATAGAACCTGAAGGGCCTCTGTACAGTTATACAAATGGATATCCAAAAAGCAGATTTGTCCTTAAGTCTAAGAGACATTACTTGGCATTTTTTTACAAATTTTTGCACAACAATGCCTAGAGAATTGTTTAAAAAACCGGTCCGTCAGGCTTTTCTATTGTTTCCAGATAAAACTTAAGACATAATGAGCATCAGTTCTTTCACACCAGTAGCTGAATCAAAAGTGTTTGAACTATTTCTGCAACTTTAAAGTAGATAAACAACCATGAATTGTTTGGGTTTTTTTTTTAATTTTGACAGTAGTGCTATTGAAAACTAGTGAAATATCTATACAATCTTTGGACTAGCACAAAGACACTTCAGAACAGGTAGGACAGTACTGTGGACACTGCTCACACAAGAGTCAAACCTGCAAATCTGCAGGCATGAAAACTTACTCCCATAAGTAGGTATGTTGATTTGTGTTGCATAACCCTCTCTTAATTATGCCACTGAGAATACTTGCATGAGAAATTCACTGTGTGGGGGCTGATAAAAAACCTTGGTTTATAGCTTCCAAGAGGTCAATACTAGCAGAGGAGAAAAAAACCCCAAAACTTGAGGCATTTTGAGTTAGTGGATCTGTCATCTAGTCTCAACTGAAAAGTAATTAATTTAAATATTCTCACAATTCAAAATGTTCAGGAGTTACACAATCTTTCACTATTGCACTTTTTAAGTAAAATTATATTAAATAAGAGGGCACTCTAGCTCTACTTAACACTTAAATGTTTTACTGAAATGCCTTTCTAAATTTGCATCCTCCCTCTTCCTTAAGCAGTTTCACTGACTGCCAGCAAATTAGGTAAAAGCCATTCTGCAACATAAAGGTTATTACTACACCAGGACAGAAATACAAAAATACCAAGACTTCTGATTGCTGTGCTTATTTATACCATTCTTTCCTACTCTGACCTGGACTATAGCCTTCTGGTCAGAAAGAAGGAGGGAAGAACAAGAATGGAAGAAAATGCTTAGGAGAAATAATTCTAGGTAAATCAGAGATGGACTATACTAACAAGTAGAATGTCAATATTCATTTGAGAGTTACTTCAAGCATGTTTTGACAGGAGCCGTGAACCCTCTTCATTGTATTTTTTTAACTGCAAACTTCTATATAGAGAAGGAAGTGTCAGAAATAATGGTGTGGGTTTGTATTCATAGAACCATTCTGCAAACTTCAGCTTTCTTTTCATATAGAATGCATTTATTGCGCTCAGTGGTGACAAAGTGCTGGGCAGGGAGAGACAATAAAAAGCACAATGTAAGTGTCAGAAGATACATTATCAAGTAGAGTTTGGGTGACTTTTTAAAATTTTGCTCATTCAGCTTCAGCACAAGCATTTATGCACATACTCTTAACATAACTATCTTTTACATACCTTAATCAACTTCTCTTCTGTAGGGAACCATTTAGTGTTCACAACTGGGTTTTCACTGCAGAGGTGAAAACCAGAAAAAGTGACCATTTTTTTTTTGTCACTGAGATTCAGTATTTAGTAATATGAAGACATTTGCCCAACAAGAAATTAACAGAATAAACACAAAACTGGGGTACTTACACTGAACTGAAAAGTCAACAGCTTGAGTGGAAGAAAAAAACATGTACATGTGAAGATGGGCACAAACTTGTGCTACTGGGTAGAGGCCTGCTATTTGACTGCATGCAAAATATTCTTTCTCCTCCTGATTTCATAAAAGCAACAGAATGCCTGGTTTTGACAAAGGGGAGATGGAAACTTACTACATTTGAGAGACAAAGGAATGGATTGACTTATTCATGTCCTGGTGTGTGTGGCAAAAAGCTTTGTGTGAACAATGCCTACTCTGAGAGGAGAGAGGAAAAATCCAGCAGAGTTCATTTGAATCACCTATTTAAACCATTTAAGCGAACTTGGATGATGTTTTTCCCTTTTTTTTTTTTTTTTTTTCCCCTCCCTGGGGAGCATTACAGAGTAATCCCATGAATCTGCTTCACTTTCTGACTGGAGTAGTCACCTCCGTGGCAGAACTGGAGCAAACCACAGCTGTGCAGTAACATCTTCAACAGCCACAACTGTTTGCAGAGTAAACATTTGCCTATAACCTTACTGTAGACAGAGTATGTTAACAAAAGGAATGCTTCTACAAGCTTAGCTGCAGCACCTTCCTCACAAACACAAGGCTGCATTAGCTCAAATCCTGCACTACCTCTGCACGTGGACGAGCCTGCACCACCAGCACAATTGTTCATTGCTCCTCATTGTTTCAGACAGCTCAACTGAAAGAGCTCAAATTGCTGCTCTGAAGAATACCTTCACAATATTGCTTTAAACACACACCGCAGTGCTTCCACACTGATGGAATAACAAGCACAGCCCGACAGTTACAAACATCTGGATTCGTGGGTCCATAACTGAAGCAGTAATAGTGTTCGCCTGCCGGGCTTTTGCAGGCATTCTTCTTTGTGTCAAACTCCAGACCCTGGCGTTGGCAACACTCTGCAGTGTAGAATTAGCCCAAGATGTGGCAGTAATGAAAGGGACAAATGCAGTTCTTAGGAAGCAGAAGAATCCTGTACTATAACAAACCCCCTACATGTCTTGCTTCCATTTGTTCTTAGTCCCCACACTTTGGAGTGTTATTTTAAAACACATAATTTCAAAATGAGCTACTCATAAACCATCAACCTACTTGTAAGTCTAGGAGAGGCTACAAACAGCAAAATCATCAACTGCTACCTTTTGTTGTACTGCTCAAGAAATCACATTAGTATGTATTAGCATATCAGGCCTGAAAATAAAGAGGAATCAATACAGTAATCCCTATTAAAGAAAATCTTTCCAACAGACCTATAAAGTCAGGCACTCACTGGCTAGAGGATGAGAGAGCAGGAAGCTTTTGGGATGATCCAAACACCTCTCCCTTAGTAATAAGTCCCATTTCCCAGCAGCTACGAAGAAAGCAAGTTGCTTCTCTGACCAGTACTCCAAGGCATGTGTTTTGTCTGGCCTTTCCTCTTTACTTTTTTCTTTTTAACCGTTTGCTTTCAAATATCTGCTTTTTAATTTAACAAAGAGAAGAGTTTAAAGCCAATTTACAGTACAGGATACAAAAGACTTACATTCTCCCGCCTGCCTGGGAAAGATGCACTATTTCAACTCACCACTTTATAAACCACATGAATTAAGCTCTGAGTGGATACACTGTATCTGGTGCTTGCATTCATTTTCTGCAAAGTTTATACTAAAGTGGATTTGTTGTAAAATGGGCTGTAAACTATAAACTAAGCTGACATGAGTGCTATTAAATTGAACTTCAAAAACTTTTCCACAAAGAAGAACAACGATCAATTTAGGAACTGAAATGAGGAAAACGGAGCAAAGAAAACTGGTACACATTTTTGTTATTGTAGATCAGCAGGGCAGCCAGGAACAGCTAAAGGAAACTGCCATAAATCACAGCACCCCTGGGAACAGCCCCACTTGTGCCAGCCCTAAAATCCCAGCCCAGGAAATACAATGAGCGTTGGAGCCAGCAGTGCCCTGCTCCACCTGAGCTGCAGCCTCCAAGTTGGGCAGGTCACAGCAGCAGCCTCAGACATAACCTTAACTACAGAGCAGCGACCTCTGATCTAAACAGTTGTATGCTATGAGCTGAAAATAGTTATTCCAGATATGTCCAACCTCTTTAAGAGCATCTCTGCAGCCCAGATTTACCATGCACTACATGCAAAATCTTTGCAGCGTTTACCTGAGAGTCTGTAACAGTGGGGTTTGGCACACTTCCATACCTTGAAGTATGTATGAGTGCTTGGCCATAGTTTGAAACCGAGCTGCCTAGGAGCAATAGGGCCAAGATCTTTTTAGCTTTGCTTTATGCTATTAAAAGCACAAAAGAAATTAAATACAGCACACTGCACCAAGTAGCACAGCTTTGAGTTAAGCCAGCAAAAGCAAGAAAAAATGGAATCAGATACCTGTGTCCTCAGTTTATCTATGTATCCTAGTGCTATATGGTGTATGTTGGACAGAAATTGACTGGTTTCAGGCTTTTCTGTTGGACAGGAGAAAACTTGAGCAGAAAGCAGCACTTAATTTTTCTCCAACATCTTTAGTGGCCTAAGACTGAATTTAATTTTATTACTTTTGATGTTTTATCTTTCTTGACGATCACACCAAAATTGCAGGAATTTAGTATTATTGCATGTTAAAGAGTAAAGCTATCAGCACAAACATAGGAAGTTTTATAGTTGGTACCCCAGAGATGCAGCTCGTATTCACTGCTCACAAACATGACAGCATGATACATGACAACATGATTTTTTCAACAGTTCATTGTGCAATTAACAGAATCAGAAATCAATCTTTACTGTTGAGACAGGCAAGCAAAAAACTACTGTTTAGTCAGTTTTACTGTGCCTGTAATCCTGCTATCCCAGTGCCTAAAACAGAAGTTAATGTGCAGCCCAGGCCTGCTCAGCACACCCAGGAACGGGGCTTTCTTGGGGCTCTGGGATTTTTATAAAGCAGGTGTTATAGCAATAGATGTGACTGGAGGAAAAATAACTGCTCGGGCAATCAACACTTCTTTTGCATGAGAATCACAGTGTAGCCAGCCAGTGTCATTTTAAAGTAGCTAAATCAGCCTTGGGCCACTCCTGTGGGGTGACTCTGGGCAGTTGCACTGGCAGGTGAGAAGTGGCAGTAGACATCAGTGTTTAAAATGATATGAGAGAGGTCAACATAATCTTCAGTATCTGTACTGTATCCTGTTAAAGTTTAATGTTTTACATGTGCCATTACTGCATTTTAAAAATTGCTAATTTTTCATTACTTATGTAACTGAGTAACCAGAAGGACTATCAGCATCCAAGAGCATTAGCTGCCAGTTGTATTCTTGTGAAGCTTGCAACACATGGACTGCAAATGATAAGGGTGTGCTCTAGAACTGGAGGAGAAACAACTGTGCATGAAAAACTGGTTTTGGGAGAACACAGACACAAGGTTTTTATTTTTAAAGCACATACGAATATGCCTAAGTTATACAGGCTTTTAAATGTTTCGGGGTTTTTTTTACAAATTCTTTTTCTTTCACAAGAAATGTAATAAGTAGCATTCTGCTGCTTGTTGCATGACAAGCAATGTGGAGGTGTCATCAGCCTGCTGTGTTGGTCTGTAGCCTAATCTGTGCCACTACACCTTAGTGTCAACTGCTTCTGCACATAACACAGAGCTGCATTTACCCCTAAGTACCAGAAAGGCTCCTTCTAACAAGTCAGTTTCAGTGGAACAGTAAATACTTTAGGCACTGAAACTCTGATCAAATTGTTTATCATGAAAACCCAGATCTTCTGTTACACAAGCTTCTCTTTAAATACTTTTTTATTTTGAAAAAGGTAAAAATGCACTAAACATAAAGTTGTTACTGAGTAAATCCACTAAATTCCTCTTAAGAATAACTATGGGAACAGAAGCATTGACTTCCTCACTGGCAAAAAATAACATTTTCCTACTCTCTGTAGGAAAGAAACTTGAATAATTTTAGACACATTGGGGTGTTTACATCATTCTCAACAGAATTCCTGGGCATCTGACTGTACCAGCTCACAAGCAAAATGATCTACAATACTCTTGTGCTAATATGAGAGGAACATGATTTCCCAAGGAGACGGGTATCAGATAGTAGTGCAGAGTGTGAAGGGAGAAGCTTCTCTTTCCAAAAGCCGTAACTTGCTGTACCCGAAACTGCTACAATTATCTTTTTGGCAACTGCAAGCAGTGTGAGTGTTCTATTTCATTTAAATACTTTCTCCTCTACCATGCCCCTTTGATGGTCCAAATATAAAGTGCAGGACTAACACAGAACTAGATCCCAGTGATTTATTAAAAGTTATCTAAAGCAGTTATTTAAAACCAAACCAAAACCACCTCCCCACAAAAAAACCCCACAAACAAACAAAGAAACCAAAACCAACAGACTGCTCTCTCAAAAGAGCTCCCCTTTATTGAAGAGGGAGAGCCACTGACCCTGCATGCAAATACATCACACTGCCATAGGCAATCTACAGCACAGTCTTCAGGATGAGACGCCTTCACCACAAACTCAATAAAACACTGCTCCGGTTTAGCCCCTGCGCTCATGGATTAGTGAGACAGAAGAAAGCTCATATTTTATCAAATTCACAAAACACCCACCAAACCTTCCCAACTATTCAAAAGCCAAACAATTCCAACACAGAATCAGGAAGCATTTCCAGCATTTCTTTTAAAACATGTACATGGCTCACTGTTACACGAGTTATTAAGATATCTTCCAGTCAGAAATCGTACTGAGATGCCTCAAATGAAAGCAACATTATTTAAATTTAGCTTTACTGCAAATCTGAACACTGGATGCTCATAGCTAATGAGAATTTTTATGCATCCTTTAAACAAGAGTAAAACATGCAAGAGATATAAAGAAATCAGCTAACTGTCCTACTATCCAACTTTCCTACAGATCAAGTGCTTCAGTTCCAAACTGTCACTTTAAGACTAAATCACTCAGTCTTCCATGCTTAAAATTTCATTTTCTAAAACCTAACAGAAGTGCCTCCCAAGCTGGGAACTTCTCTAAAAACATTCTTTATCAAGAGACTACAACTTTGACCAACAGACACGTAAATTTACAGGCAATACTTCAGTTTATCTGTTAAACAACATACTAAGAGAGAGCATATAAAAATCACACATGGTTCTTTACTTCAGAATAAAAAGATCACTATAAACCCAGCACTCAAAAACCCAGTTCAAACTACATGCAGACGTTAAGTTGAAAGCTTCAGCATATTTTGACGTTCATATAATTAATGTTTCGCGAAGGCAGTGGCCTGCTATGAACAACAAACTGAATAGATTTTACTGTGTACATCAATCACTAATGACTACACCTCCAACATGCAGACAAAATACCAAACTTCAGTTTCAAACGTTTTTTATGCTTGTTCAATCTGCTGTATGCAATTTCTGTCTAACAGTCACCTGTCGTAAACACTAAGTTTCTCTTTTGCTAACCTGAGCACATTAATTTCCTACCACCGAACACAATTTAAGAAGTCATTACATACCTGCAGTTAGGAGGAGGATCAAGGGTTATTTCAGCTAGCTCCTTCTGGATTCTGTTGGTGAAATGAGAACAGACACAAAGCATTTGAGATAGTCTATAGAATAAATCAGGGAATTACACTGCCCTCTACCACCACGCAGTTAAATGCAAGATTGGCTTTGCCTTCAGTAATGCTAACATGGCTGCTTCCTCTTTGTTCTCAGAGGCATAACCCAAATCCCACAGCTGAGAAACTTTGCAGCTTTTTTCCTACTCCACGCTGTATGTAAACAGAACACTTACAGCTGACTTGGGTAGAAATTTCCCACAACTATTCAGAAAAGTAACTCTTTTTCACATCCGAGCACTTTTTACCAGGGAGATTTTCTTTTCAAGCTAATATGCAAATGAGGCGGGGGGGGGGGGCCCTGCACAGGCAGATTTGACAATGACTTTAAACCAGAGCTACAGGACCTGTGACTGAGGCTCAAGTGAACCACGCTGGCAGCAGACACACTCTTTTCACAATATTTTACCTACTACTTTGCAGTGTGTTTAAAAAGTGGATTTGCAGATCTGCCAGGCTGTCTCTGCTACTGGAATAATCTCTCTGGATCAACTTTGCTTCTCTCCATACCTTCTGCTGCCTTTCTCCTGCAACCTTATACAGTAGCTGTATTTACATGATAAAAAGTGATACAATAACTTGAAATAATCTGTGCTTAGCTTTACTCTATCACAACCATTCACAAGGAGTTAAGACCTGAAAAATGAGTACTGAAAAGTTCCTGTCAATTTAAATTTATTCAGGTACATGAGAGGTGCAATTTCAAAATACATACGTTAAACTTCTCTTAAAAATATTGAGTAAGACTTCTCTTCACAAAAGGACCCATATGACCAATACAGTGAATTTCATGCAAAATAGCAGGTGTTAAAATATGAGCTAACAGAAACTGCTCTGGAGGCCCTTGCACTAATATCAATAAGTTCAGTCAGCCTGCTGAACTATCTGAGATGCATGGAATTTTAGACTTGGAACAATTAAGGGAAATAAAGACAAGATGGGAAAACTCAGTGCCAAAACCCGGTATCTCAGGCTTGTCAAATAAAGACAAGTAACAACAAATTACAAAGGCTACACAGTAATTGCAAAACTTTTTTTTCTTTAGCCCGTCCTATTTCAAAGGGTTTCTTTTACAAGCTCAAAAGTCATCAAATCCACCCAGTCATTCTCTGCAACAATTTTAACATATTTCAAAAAGCATTTGCTAAGTTCAAGCCCAATACAAAATTACCAAAGTGCTCCTAAAAGTCAGAGCTACAGAACTCATGCTGAATAAGCAAAATTTGAAGCTACTACAGCTATTTTACAACTTTTCTTGCTACAGGATACTTGTAAATGTTTGCAAAGAAAAGCAACTCCAGAGAAAGGACTGGAAAGTTATGCTTTATCTCCAAAGACCAATGCAATTAAAGAATTTAAAGTTTGAGTATTTCACACAGCTGATCTTTGAGAAAATTACCAGAGTACCCATCTTAGGGCCAGACTGCCAATAACCCTATATGCAAATGAAAGTGCAACCAATGTAACTAAACAAGGTTTCTGAAGATTCTCATATTTAAAGCTAGAGGCTACCTGTAGAATCTGTGACGGTTTAAATGCACAGATCCTAAGGGAGAAAACCCACCTAAGTTTCTCCCGAGAGAATTGCAGAATGAACGCATTCCTTTGAGGTGTAAGGCTCTCCTGTGCATCATCATGAAAAGCTCTCATAAGGCCCAGAGAAGCCACTGGGGTTTTATGACTTCTTTAATTAGACAGCATTGCCTGTCATCAGTCTACAGACCATAATAAAATACTCCAGGAGGACTCCACCCTATACTCTAATCAGGCATGGAAACCTAACTCCGAAAAAAAGCACCAAAGCTCTCTCACACACTTTTGCAAATACAAAACGTATCTAGGTGCCCCCCTCCCCGTCAGCCTATAAATTACCAAACTCTGTAACAACTCCTCAAAAGACATAGGACATGTCTGTGTAACTGTTACCCCAACAAGACCTGAATTAATTAAGGCACTGCCTAGCAGGCTCCTGTATTACCAAAGTTTACAGTTCACTCCCTTCCACGCAGCTTTACAAGAAGAATCCCTCTGCCCTGACAAGTGCAGTGCAGGTACGGTGACTCCAAATACTGTGCAAAAACACTGCAGGGTGTTTCACTCTCCCCTTTACCTTTTTGCACTAGTAGATAGCTTAGCAGTAGTTTTGCTGGATAGTTTGGTGTTCTTCTTCTGCTGGGTGGCAGAGGGTTTTCGTTCTTCTTGCTCTTCAGGTTCAGGTGCAGGTGGATCCCTCTGATCGGCATCTGAACTACCACTGCTGGTACTTGGACTTTCATCGTCTGACCTCTGCCTATCACTGGACATTGTGGGGAACTTTTTGGGGAAGGAAAAGAGGCAGAGTTAATACAACAGGAAGGACTCTCTTGTCATTCCCCAAGTTCAACTGACCTCTGCCTATCACTGGACATCATGCGGAACTTTTTTAGGGAAGAGGCAGAATTCGTACAACAGGCAGTACTCTCTCTTGGCATTTCCCAAGTTCCAAAAACTTTGAATAGGTGACAAGTAGGTTTCACTGAGAAATTAATCAAAATATACTCCTTTGTCTCATAACCAAGGGCTGAAGTTTGACAGCTACAAAGCAATATTTACACTTCTGAAAACACAGATATTTCCAATTTTTAAACCCACTCGCATTTTTTTCATACTTTAAACAATATGCCAATTGTCGACTTTGTTCTAAGGCATGAGACAGATTTAGCAGGGTACTTAGGCAATGAACATTAATAACTTATGACACATTGTAAATAACAGACCTCACTGAAAATGTTTTTTAAAAAGTCACTAATAACCTGTAAATATTTACACTGGAGCAGAGCATTTTATTGGGTCCAAACGCCAGATCCCCCCTCTTCTCCTCTCTCCGAGAAAAATACATTGCCAGTAACACTTGGATTGATTTCAGATGGAAATGTACACTTGCTCTGAGCATTTAAAGGGCTGGCACGGGGGGGAACGAGGTTCGGTTTTTTGTTGGTGGTAGGGCTTTTTGTAGGAAGGGGAAAAGCCCCGCGATGCATTTAAAGCCACTGGGGTAGCAGCAGCCCCGGTTATTTACATGGCCAGCAGCGAGAACTGCATTTGGCCACCACAGAGCTGCCGGAGGGGGAAGAAGCATAATTCAAACTGCACCTTCTGCACAGCTCTCCCCGCCGCCGCTCCCCGCGCAGCTCCGCCAGGCAGACCGACATTTTTCCGCCGATCGGGAAAGGCGGGGGGGGGNGGGGAGAAGGAGGGGGCTGCCCCGGCGGCCGGGGGGGCCCGAGGAGGAGCGGCGGGAGCTGCGGCAGGGCTGGATCCAGGCGGCCGCCCGGCCGCGCTTTGTGGGGAGCGCCAGCCCGGCTCGTCTCGGCTCGGCTCGGCGGGCGGCGGC
>VZRS01011582.1:163704-179002 GCA_013398055.1 Ifrita kowaldi | reverse complement strand
CAGGGACACACAGGAATGGAACCCTTGGTGATTTCTTACCCCGCCACCACAAATACCTACCCCTGGCACTTTGTCACACATGCAGCTGGAGTAACACCGGCCACCCTGCAGCCTCACCACTCTGAATAGGAGTGTTCTGCATCAAAACCAGAGTTAGTTGTTCCGCGAGCAGCCAGCTTGCCAAATCATAAATGTTTTAAAGAGGAAAGGAGATAAGTGATAGCAATTGTGGTGGGTGTCACAGGAAGGTGATACAGCATGGAGATGTAGTTTATTTTCTGGCCCGTCACAAATGCACGGTGGTGGTGTACACTGGAACAGCTTCTCACACCGTCTGCCCAAAGCAATCCACCAATTTAGAGAATGTAAACATTCCAATCTTAGAACCCGATCATACTGGCAGTAAAATCCAGTTTCTTTATAGAAAATCTTGTCTATCTGTGAAAAGTAGGCGAGGTTGAGGTGGTGGATAACTGACTTCTGCAGAGAAGAAGTTAACAATTACTATAAATGTTTGTGCAATTTACATGAAATCTCAAGACTAACAGTTGCTGTCCAGCACAAGGGCTTTCACCTACGTGGCTTTTACCTCAAGGGCTTTCATTATCAACAGCCTAATGACTTAAAACTACTGTGTTGTCTTAGTTTGTGCAAGATCAAGGGGTCAGAGAGCACACACCATGCACCACACATACCAATAAACAATTGGTGTGTCAAGGAATACCCTTCTCTTTGTGTAGCTGAAGTTAGCTCAGTTGAAAAGTATGCTGAAGATTTGGCAGGAAAGTTGAATGATATGATGTGGAGGAATACTGGAGGTTTGTTTGTTAAAGTAGGCTATAGAGAATTCCCAGCTTACCACTACAAGCAATTTGCCCCTGAGGTATGCTGTAGAAAATTCCTAGCATAAACAGTATCTGGCATGATGAGCAATCTGGGCATAATTAGTAAAAGGGAAGCACAGTATTATCAAAAATCTATCAGTCAGCACTGAGAGTCTTTCCCCCTCTCCCCCCCCCCACCCCCGTATTCTGTTGATGATGCTCAAGATGAAGCTTGCTGGAACTTTGAAAGTCAGGATTAAATCTTTAAAAT
Source organism: Ifrita kowaldi (assembly GCA_013398055.1). Classification (NCBI taxonomy): domain Eukaryota; kingdom Metazoa; phylum Chordata; class Aves; order Passeriformes; family Cinclosomatidae; genus Ifrita; species Ifrita kowaldi. The sequence goes on along the minus strand of VZRS01011582.1, from coordinate 177,907 downwards.
TTTATTTTATTTCAGGTGAAAATTTGCAGTCATCCCAAAAAAGTAGCAGAAGAATGTGCATCTACAGAATGAAAGTAAGTAGATTGGCCAAGAGGTGCACACCACATCAGCTACTACATGTGTGGCTTTTGCGGCTTTCAGGATACAAAGTGAAAGTTAAGAAAGCTCATTTAATGGAGACTAATAGAAAAAGTGTTCTAGATTTTATTTTTTCCCAGCATTTTGTACTATATTAAAATGCAGTTAGTACAGCAATGTGGACATAACAGATATTTATTTGATTGAGTATTCATTCATTTGACATCAGGTCTCAAAGGATGACACTTTGATTTTGTGAGGTTGTATATTCCTTGGATATGTTTGTTATGTTGTCATCCACAGAAAGAGGGCTGCACTGGAAGGTACAGTACAGTTTGAAGGAGAGGGAGAAATGCCAATTTTAATAGCCATTGTTACAAATCTACATATAGTCATCTCTGTGACTTTTCGTACCTTCATAATTTGACTTCAGTGTAATTTAACTGATGTACCCATCATGAATGGTTTTTCTCTGTCAGTTTATTGTGTGCTCAAATTGTGGAAGTGCAGCTGGCATTGCACAGCCTTCCTAAGGGAGTCCTGGACACTCGAGGTGAGGCCTACATTTTTTTCCCAATCAGTTGCCTTTGTTGTTTGTGTTTTATTGCTTTTCTGGTTTTGGGGTATTTTTTTAGAAGCCCTGTTTGCAAAGGTGGTAGATTGGTAGGTGTTTTTTTAAGAAGCTCTGTGTCTTTTTGGGTCTGTCTCCCTCTCTGTTCTGTCAGAGCACAGGTATGAAGTGTCTGTTAGCACACAGAAGTGAACAGCTGCCTTGGGCTGCACAGACATCAGAAAATATTTTTCTAGGTTTAGGAACTCACAGTTGAGTCTCCTCCATCTGCCATGAAGTTCTTAGGTAGCAAACAATGCAATGCCTGGGACCAGAACTAGGTGAAAAGCATTTTGATCTTCTGGCCCAAATCATTTTAAGGGTGTACAGGTGGTAAAATAAGGCCAGCAAAAATTTTTCGTGATTAAAAGCAGCTCAACTGAAAATACTACTTAATGTTTACAGTTGTATACTTCATCTTCTTTATCCCAAAATCACTGTTTGCTGAAAGTAAATTCATGTCCACCTAGCAGTGCATCTCTCTCTCCTAAGTGTATTCCCATTCTGGGCTGTGTTAAAGCCCCGGTTAGAGCCCTACTACAGCTCCCTCCTACAGTGCTACAGATAGATTGGCACAAGCTGCAGAACCAGGAAATTAACAAAAAGGTGTTTTTTTTAAAGTGGATGGGGTAAAATTTAGATTGTGTTTTATTAGTAATTAGTGTTGTAGTAGCAACTAACGCTTCTTGTAAGGTAGGTCTTGTACAAATATCCAGTGTGTCTTTTCCCAAGATAATTGACAGTTTTAACAGAGAGTTCTAGGAAAGCAGATTAGGCAGAAATCTTGGGCCAAGAAGGGATGTAGTGACTTACAGAAGGGAGTTCAGGAAGCTGGCAGTAGCTGCAGCTCATCCTGTCGTGCCTTCACCATAAATGGGATTATTCTTACATTGTGATGCTGTGGATTCTTAGGGGTTTATGAATGAAAAATAATCCCCTAAAGAGCAATGTCCCCACTATGTTTCATTTGTGTTCTCAAGAATTTACAAGAACAGTGGAGGTAAGTTTTTTGAGAAATAAAGTCAATGTGGCAGTGGACAGGAACCAGCCATTAGGAAACCACCTCCTGGTCCCTTTGTCAGCTGGTCATCTGTTGGTTTTGTGTTGCCACCTTACAAATTTTGGCATGGGAATGTGGTGGAAGAAGGATGGGGAGGGGGCTGGGCAGAAAAGATGAGGGCAGGAGCCAGAACACTGCTGTGCTTCAACTGTTCTTGTTTGAAGGATGACTTTTTTGGAGGTTGCTGTAGCTCCGCAATCATCCTGAGACTGCTGTAATGCAGCCTGTCACAAGGCCTGGAACTTGTGATGCTTAGAGGACTTTTCAGGATATCTTTCCTTCTCTGGATCCTTACGTGCTTCAGTAGTATCAGGAGGAGAATTTTACCAACTTTTTTTTAACACAGGAGTTAGCTGTTTAGCTAGGATTCTTTATAATGTTGAATACTGCCATATCTAAAGCCATAGAAAAATATTTAGCATGCACTAAGGCACTACAGATATTAATTAATCTTCATCATAATCCTAAGAAGTAGACAGTAAGTCCTCCTGTTTGGTATACATTGTATTTGACAGATGTATTTTACACACTGAAAGACTAAATGGTCAGTTGGGTACTGGTTTTTAATGGGCAGATTACCATTAAGTTCTTAAAAACATAACAGATAAATGCATCTTTTCAAAGCACAAAGTTATGTGGAGATGTTTGTATTACAGTGTTCCCATGGAGTTCTTGTGTTCTGTTGTGTAAATTCTTTCCTTGTGTGTGGATTATTGATGCAAGAAAAAAACACAGTGGCCCCTTTGGAGTTACTGTAGTAATTTGTATGAATCCAGTGTCTTTGCATTTCAAATGAGTATCAGTGCTTTAAAATATCCATACTTTATTTTTTGTTGAAAGCAGCTTGTACTCACCAGCTTTTAATTGCTATAGTTTTCATTTTAATTGGAAAGATTTAGGAAAAACAAGAAAAATTAGAGAAAGTTCAGGTGGAATTGGTCTTGGCTACTGGACAATAGTAATTCATATTTTATAAGGATATTTCCCTCAATAAATAAGCATTATTTTATCTGTAACCAGAGGATTTTCTTCCCTTCAAATTTTAATTGTAAATTTCTCCTCTCTGTATAGATATGTGCAGTTGCAGTTGCTTTAACGAATTTAATTTTTAGTACAGTGTCTCAAACATTCAACTCCAGTAGAGTAAAATGTAAATACTGGCAGACTTTTACCTCTACCAAAGTGTGAGAACAATAGGTCTATAAGGAACTTCATAATTTCCATAAAATGATCTTGTGGTGTACATTCAGCAGTATAGCGTGTAAATCATAGGTTAGGGAGAACATGGCTCTACAGATGGTCCTGGCAGACCAGCATTTCTGGAAAACTTTCTGTATGAAATCTGCCCCTTTTCTGCACACGAGGTGTAGTAAAATAGTGTTGTCATTCTCGGTGTGTGTGATAATCTCCTATGAAAGCTGTTATAGTGAATAATGTTGAAGACCTAGAAAAAATTGCCTTTCCCTGTTACAAATAGAGATATTCCACCCCTAAACCATCTCTGATTGAATTATCTGTAAGTCTACACACAAGCATATATCTTAGTGCTATCTGCAGACTGCTTAGATTTGAAACCTTTGGCTCCATAAAAGCTCTGGCTCCAAAAGACCAAAGTCTGAGTGAAGGCAGAAAGTGAATAGGCTGGTAGTAATTGAGCTGATATCCTCATTCATGCTGGCCAAGGGAAGGCAAGATAATTATAAAGTCAAATTTGCTTGACCAAGTTGAGGTCAGAAAGAAACGTACACATGAGGCAGACATTATTCATAAGCTGATGGATGTTTTTATAGAAAAGTAATAATTAAAAAGTACGTGACTAAATTGGCCCATCCTGAGTGTGTTATTAACAAAAAGGATCCTGGACAGCTCCTTACTGCCTCAGTCTGACTAACCTTTTTATTTCCCTGGGGTTAGATGAGTAAAAGATTTCTTTCGTAGCCTTTAGGGCTGGTGACAATTGGCACAAATAGCTTTATCTGGCTTATCAGCATTTTGACACTTCAGTCCCCATCAGGCTCTTCAAATTCTGACATCCCATTGAAGAAAGAACCTATCAGCATTTAAAGAAAATCTTACAAATTTCCCAGAGACATCTCACCTTCTAGCGATGAGTCACAGTGCTTTACATTGGCCTGCCTGGAAAGCCAGGGACACTTCCGAATGCACCCTAATTATAGGGTAAGGCCCATACATATTTCCCATTATCATGTCTGCACTGGATAAAGACCGGCTTGACTGATGCTGTTTTGCAATAAAGAAAAGCAATACCTTTTTTAGTTTGTGAAGATCAGGATTACCAAAGACTCCTGTGGAGTAGCTTTGTGGCATCTTGCTTTTTGACTAGGAACAAAAAGTTAGCTGCATTTATCCACTCCCTTCACGTCCAGGAGCCCTAACCTCCTACAAAGGGACAGGAAAGTCAAGTCAGGGCCCTATCATGGTAAATGACCTCTGCAAATAACTGGGCTGGGCTGGTTTTCCACAGCCCTGACTCTAGCGTGCTGGGCAGTCTCTACAATAGAAGAAGGTGTTGCAACTCCCAGCAGTTTCTTTTGTGCCCTGGTCTTTGGGACTTGTGTCCAGCGTTTCCAGCTGCAGTGGGAGAACAGATCTCCACCCACCGTGGTGGTGAGGGCTGAGAGGGGAGGACAGCCCCAGGTAAAGACCTTCCACATATTTCATCTGTTACCTCCTATGCTGGAGTAGTTGCATCCAAGTGGAGAGCCTGAGTGGTGAGCTCTTGAATAATTGCAGCTAAGACCATCTAAGATGAAAAGTCAGGCCCTGGAAATACACTGGCAAAACTCGAGAGCAGGAAAGGATTGGATTCTCAGGGCAAGTGGAGGCCTTCTGTTTGTCATTCAGCATGTTGAAATGTTTCTCTGAAGTATTTGAGTTGTGAAGTGGTGCAAACTTAGAAATGAGCTGCTTTAATGTTACAGTCATTTTTATCACCCCCATCTGTGTGGTGTCAAGATGTGACTATCTTCAAGTAGCTCATTTAGTATCACCAGCCAGAAATCTTTGCACAGGAAAGAAGTTATGGTTAGCAGGTGTGAGACTTGCCTGATTTTAGTCTTGTCCCATGGTTTCAAGAACAAACTCTTCTTTGAGCTTTTGTTTCCTTTTGTAATGAGAATTTCTGTTTTACAGTTGGGAGCAGCATCCTCTTTGTGAGAGAGAGCTGAACCAGGTTCTCTCTGGAGTCCCTCATTACTGCGCGGCTGGCTGGATGGCAGCAGCAGCTGATGGATGAATGTCCTTCCTGGCCAGCCACTGTGCTGTTTCTCCTGCACTCCCAGCAGAGAATGAGAGACCAAGGATATTTTCTGTGCCCTGTGGAGCACAGCTGCACTGCTGAATGAAGTTATTTTTGAATTTTTTTGGTCTTAAATACCCATTGTGTCATTTCCCTACCTTTATTCGCACCTATGTCAACAGACTGACTGTTGAGTGTTTTCTAGTGCAGCAATCCCAACTGCTACTGGAGCCGTCCTTCACAGTGCAGTGTGGCACTGCAGTTTGTGCTTTTACTTACAATGTTTAATAAATATGTAAATTAACCTACTCCATCTCTTCAGGTAGAAGACTTGTATGACTGCACTTGTGTATCACAGAATATGCTATCCATGAAGATGGCACAGTGGGCAGGAGCTTGAGGTGGAAGTTTAAAATATAATTAGCACAATGAAAGTGTCAGTTGCAGCCTAAGTTTAAAGTGTTTTGATGTCTCTAACTGGAGTTGAGCTGAAATGATGCTCCTGTTTTCTGTGCAACACTGGTGAGAAAGTGTAGGAAATGCAAGCTTAATTCATGCCAGCTCTGTTTGGATCAGACTAACTACAATATTGCCTATTCATACTGGAATTTCTAACAGTTATCGTTTACTACCATTTACTGTGTTTTCAGTAATATTTAATGTGAATATTAACATAGTGTGGTTTTAAGAGTGCTTTTTGGTTAAATAAAAATAGAGAGGACTACTATGACAGGACTGCTAAGAACATGGTGCTAACTTCAAAACAGCAGAAAAAAATATGCCAGTGAAGCTTCTTCCACTCATCTAACATCAAAAGATGACTTTACTTTGTACTGTATCCATGATCTTGAAAGCCACGAAAAAAATCTCTCAGGGGTATTCTTATTCCTAAGTTACCTTACGTTGTTTTAATTAATTAGCTAAATGGAGATCATTATTCCTGAGGTCTGCTTATTTTTGTCTCTCTTTCAGCTATGTGCGAGAATGAACTTCTGGCCTTTGCAGTCAGGCTGATCATGATTTTAAATAGTAATGTTCTTTCTAGTACACTGTATTAATCCTTCTGGTGAAAATTTTAAGAGAGAACATCTTGATCACTCAAATTAATCGAATTTAGTGTTGAACTGGAATACAGGTTAAAGGTAAGTGTTTAAATGCCAACGTATAAACAGATGGCCAGGTTGTTTTGAAAAAAGCTAGTCACTCCCATCAATGTTTTACAGATAGTATCTCCTAATATCCAGTATGTAGTTATCTGATGTATTGGTGTGGTACTTTACTGTCTCAGCATCAAATTAAGGATAAAGGAGATATAGAACCAAAGTGGTTCAATTAATCAGATGTATCAGCATATCCATTTAATAATTTTGCCATGTTCATTTTAAGTCTCCAGAAAATAAAGATTTTTTTTCTATTTACTTATCTTTCTCAATCTTCACATTGAAGTATTATGGTGCTAATATACCTCTGGCTAAAACACTGTTTGATATCTCCTTCAATGAAGAAATCCTGAAACAAACAGGACTCCTTTTAATTATACATTACTTTTCATTGGTTTCTTGTACCAAGGAAGCAGTCAAGTCAGTCTTTACATTCACAAATTTATCTTTCACAGAATTCAACCCAACAAGTAAACATGTACATGGAAAAAGAGTTGAAAGTGCAATGCAGCTTCTTTTCTTTGCATTATTTCTTAGCAGTTACTATGCTATCAATGGGGTCATTCTGAACTATCGAAAAGCACAATCCATTCAAGTAATGTCCAGCAGAATAGGAAGTGCTTTTGGACCTGAGTCTCGAGGCTAACAAGTGATGATCTCTGGTTCTGCCCCATTGAAAATAAAAATGAGAAATGAGTGAGAGAACTCGCAGTGAATGTGGAAGGACTGTACTGTAAGGAGACCTGAGCATATTTAGCACATTAGGTCAACCTTCTTTGGTGGGCAGTAACCATGCAGCAGTCACAGGACTTAATATCTTTCAAAGAAATTGACAGATTTCTGGGGAAAGGCACTCCCTAGAAATGTACAAAATGCCTGCTTCTGATCTGGGATGGTGCCTGTCCACCTTTGCTACAGAATGCTTCAGCACCTGGTAAAGGAGCTGAGAGATGGCCAAGATCATATCTGAAGAAGCAAACTTGTATTTTGTTCAGAACTGTGCTCAAGTTAGAAACATTTCCTCATACAACAGAACTTCCAACTAAAAAATAGCTCTTTTCTGCCAAGCATTAAAAAGGGGAGATTTCTGTTCTGTCTTCAGGTGTACCTGTCCACTAATAGTTACCCTGCTGCTTGGAATCTAAGAGATTTGCTTCCCTCTGTAGGCTGGCCCTCCACAGAATTTGGGTCAGTTTCAGAATATCATTATTCAGTTTAGAAGCTTTGTTTTCTAGTCACTACCTGGAACAGCTTATTTTCAGACAATGTTCTTTTCTGCCATCTACTTTACATTATGAACAGTGTTTCTCCTAAACTCAAGGGTGAGTCTCATGACAGTAGAAGACATAGAAGACTTCTGAGCCTCTTGCAGGAAGAGAGAGGAATGATCACAACATTCAAAGCTCTCAGGGTAAAGTATAACGTTATTTTAGCTCAGCTATCCTGACAATGTACTCAGTTTAAAGCATCAATGAAGAAAAGAGGGAAGCAGAAAAGGTCAGAATGGAGAGTGAGAAGAGGAATTAAGTCAGGTAAACCCTGTCTGGGGAAAGGAAAGAGCGAATTTAGAATTGTGGCCTGTTGTAATATTGGTTATTAATTTGTGAGAGAAGATCATATACTGTGGGAAAGGGCAGCAGAGACTGACAGATGAGATAGATAGCATTGCTACACTCTGACCCCAGAGTCACAGAACCCTTCTGTGTCTGAGTTTCCTCATCTGTACAATGAGAATTGTTCCTATTTACGTTTCAGGGTCCTTGGAACCATTAATCATATCGTTAAGGCTTACTGAGACCACCAGCTGGAAATACAGAATAACCTGTGTCTTCTGGGCTGTCTTTTCTATGGCTATATAATCTAGCCAAAGTAATTTAAAGAACAGGTACTGTCAATTCAGAGTTTGTTGGAAAATAATCAGTTTTTAAAATTAGGAGATGAAGGGGTTGTTGTGAAATACCTAATTTTAAGGCAGGGGAACACTGCTAATGCCCTCCCTCCTCATTTCCATGAAGCACAGTCAAGCCTCGAACTTGACTCCTCAGGCTGTTTGTGTTCTTTGGAAATAAAATTGACATTTTCTTTTGAAGAAAAGAGTTCATTTCTTTGTGAGATTTGAAAATGAGATGCCAACCTTGCCTCTTCCCACCGTACCATATACTTTTGCTGCCACCAAAAGAGAGGACTGTAGGACTGTTCAATAGTTGCTGTTATAGGGAAGGTCAAACTATGGCATTTTTTTCTGGAAAAGGTGCAATAGAGAAACTGAGAGACCTCAGCTCTGTAGGGGTAGATGATGCAAATAGAGCTGTAGCCCTTGTGCTCCTCTCTTGATGTCTGCCTTTCCACATTTATGCAGGATGGGATTTCCACCAGTGACGTGGTTGTGAGAGTGTGGTGGGCATGGGCAGTTACGGAGAGGATTGCTTTTATATCATGCTCAGCACTACTCGCCACAATGCTCTTAATAGCAAGGAGAGTACAAGAGCTGATGAGATGGCCTGGCCCTCATTAAACCAATGTCAGGAAGGGATTAAAGTCATTCAGTTGCATTTTTAGGTTTTAAATTAACATTAAACTCACAATAAATTGCTAAATAAAACCAAAGACCTTTTCATCCTCAGATCAGGTAAATTGTAATCTTTACAATTAGTCCCATTTTTATGCCATTTCCAAACCAGTTATAGTGTCAGTGACTACATACATTTACTGATCATTAGTTACTCATTGGCTGTCATAGAGCTCCGTAACTTCTCTCACCATGATCTTTTTCCCAAGGCAATCCTGGAGCATGAGCATTCTTTTACTGGAGATTATTTTCCAGCATCATTCATATATCTATTCTGAACGGCTTCTCATTCTTGCAGTTTCAGTATGCAACATTCTTTCTTTTTGCCCTCTCTGCTCCATCTTGGAGAATATCAATGGCATCCAGAGCCTCTGATCACTGCCATCTCTTATGTCACCTGAAATATATAGATTTTTCTTCCTTTTGTACGTTCCATTGCTTGCATTATTCCTCTGTGCTCCCACAATTGATATTCTCCACAGGAGAGTTCTTCAAACTGTTTGTTACAGCCCCCAACAAGCTTCCAGTGGATCACAGGAGCGGTGAATTTTTAGACTCTTGAAGAAGCAATGAACTACTTTGACTTCCTGGCAGTCTACATCTGCAACTGTTATATAAAGCTAGTTTTCACTTCCTTGCCTTGGAAGTGCTGAGCAGATGCTGCTTCCTCGGAGAAGTGGAAGGACTGAGTGGATAACATCTCCTCTGAGATGCCCTCCTCTTTTTCCTCACGTAATTTGCATGAAGATGAATGAATGTTCTTGCAAATAATTTGAGATTATATCCTCCAGAGGGTCTAGTTGTTGAATAGTGTGAGTCTTTACTCCCCCAAAAGCTAGTTTTTAATCTCCATATTCTCATCCATTCTCTATTTATTTCTTTTCCTCTTCTCTGATTTTTTTTGGTCTTTCTTTCTTTCTCTTTGTTTGCTTTCATGCTCTTAAGTTCTCATGTGTCAGGTTGGCCACCCACCTCACTGCCTCATTTGACCTTTCATTCCAGATCAGCTCTTCCCATTTGAATGCCTGCCTGTCCAACCTTGTCACCTCTCACCATAATAAACCAACTGCTCCGTGTTAGCTCTTCTGTCATCTGGTTTTAGGACTGGTTTCTTGAGGAAACAAAATGTCTGTGATTATACTGTACAAATGCATTTTAAGCCTTTGGCAAAACTTGGAAGAGGAGTAAAGGATTTAAAGTGTCTTTAAGTTTTATCAAAGAAGATGGCCACACAGAAAAAAAATGAATTTATTTTGTATTCATCTGAAGATAAAGAATGCAGTCTGATCTTATTTTTACTAGACAGTAGAAAATCCCTGCAGAGAACTGAGGGACTCGAGGTATTAGGTATTACAGAGATGATATTCTTAGTCTGGGTTTCTCTCCTCTGCGGACTCTCCATAAACAAAGTTTGATTTTGGGTTTTCCCACAGGTGCAGCCTTGAAATTATTTTTCTCCTGTGTGTATTCTTTGGTGTCCAATAAGAAGTGAACTTATGGTATATCATTAATATTATTGAGTATCAAAACCAGTCAGTCATAATGTGCAACTCTAATAGAAAGAAGACTTCATGGGCTCAGATATTCATAGAATTGCTGGAACTTGTTTCTTAATCTATTTATTGTTTAGACAATAAATATCTTGGATAAGGCATAATCTTTGGGGTTTTTTGACCACTATATTGCACTGGAATAGTAAGCAATGGTTACAGTTAGAAAAATGGTTCCCATAGTTTTGAAACATTTCTATATGTTACATATGTTTTAGAAAGATTAAAGAAAACACATGCTTTCAGTTGCACTGCCTTTTGACAGTAGTAAGTTGAAGACTCCTTAACACATTCTTGGAATATTTCAGTCTTAACTTGGTACTATGAAATTCTTAATACAGGCATTTCCCAGGAATATAGAACTTACAAGTGTGAAACATGTTGTAAGAAATAATGAGCAAAGATAAGTAATATACCAGTTGAAATCAAAGCAGAAAATACCTAAATCATTCGAAAAGACATGAATTACAATAAATTAGCTGTGCAGTGTATAATGATGAGAAATGACTGTGGTCTACAGTAGAATGGAGTCATCTTGCACTGAATGAGTCCAGGTCCTACAAAAATGGCAGGGAATCACTCCTGGCCAGGAATGTGTACTGGACAAGACCAGAAAACATGTTAAAAAATAAAAATCTGGGGTTTTGTAAAGATAATTTTTCACAAATATTCCTGGAGGACGCTTGATGCACCTGTGTAAATCACCCGATTTTGTTTGATGTATATAGGAGCAGTGAGTACATGTGAGATATTTTCACACACAGACACACACACACACTAAACTAAACCCAAGGATATGGAAATAATAGAAATTGTACTTAGGTGGATTTAGTGACAGTTAAATATTAATCTGAGTAAAAATGGGAACATTTTTTGCATCATGTGCAGTCTGTTGTACACTCTGTGTCCTGTGTGTAATTATTCATTTACACCTGTGTGGAATGTCGCAGTTCTTATTTCGTAACATTTTGCACTGGGTTAAGTTATACCATGGCTGCAGGGGTTTGTTAAATAAATGACTTTTCTTATATAGTTATTTGTTTTCCTCACATAGAATATATTAAACATGGTTCAGACCTGATCTGGTTCCAAATATGGATAGGTTTTCAGTAGCAACATCATATATCTTAGTTGAAGGAGTGAAGAAAGGGAAGAAAGGAAAATGTTTTAACTCCAGTGCACTGTTTTCATGCTTCAGCATACTTGTGTTCCCTAGGTGTCGTGCAAGTGATAAATTAACACTTTTGACAGCAAGCATATTTCTGTATAACCTTCTTCACAATAAGTGACTAGTTATTAATTTTAACTGCTATCTGTTCTCTGACTTTGCAAAAATTCTTGAACACCATAGAATTTCATGGGCAGGTTTGCAGGGAAAAAGGCCTGACTAGATCCTAAGAGGGGGACAACAGTGTGTTGTATTTCGAGTCAGTGTTAACTAAGTGGTTAATAACAATCTTTTCAATTAAAACCAGTTTGTTTTTACAAACCTATCCCTTGTCAGCAAACACCTTCAGTCATTAGTTTACTTTTCCTTTGAAGATTCTTTCTCTAGGTAAAAAGCTGTATGAAATATTCCATGAGGAAAATTAACCCAGAACATATTCCTGTTTTACGGAGCTCCGTGTAGATTACTGTGAAAGCTGAATCCCTAGGACTTTTCATTTTAGCTAGGAAAAAAGTAATGATGATACCAGTTGACTCACCAGCTGATGATCTGAGGGCTGGAGCTCCTGTCCTTTAAAGACAAGCTGAGAGATTTGGGGTTGTTCACCCTGGAGAAGAGAAGGCTCCAAGCAGACCTTAGAGCACCTTCCAGTACCTAAAGGAGCCTGCAAAAAAGCTGGAGTGGGACTTTTTACAGGGGCATAAAGGGACAGGACGTGGGGTAATGGCTTCAGACTGATAGAGGGTAGATTTAGGTTAGATATGAGGAAGAAATTTTTCACTATAAGGGTGGTGAGGCACTGGAACAGCTTTCCCAAAGAAGCTGTGGATACCCCATTCCTGAAAGTGTTCAAGGCCAGGTTGGAGGGGGCTCTGAGCTGCTTAGTCTAGTAGACCCCCCAAGTGGGGTTGACCTAGATGATATTTAAGGTCCCTTCAAATCCAAGCCATTCTACAAGTCTATGAATTCAGCACTTCGTTGAGCAGCACAGAAGAACCATGAAGAATTCCAAAGTTGCTGTTACTGTCATCTTTCCATGCTGTTAGTAGCACTTAGACCAAATATTGTTATCCTGGGAAAAAACATTGAGAAGTCTCCTCTAAAATTGGTATAAAACCCGAAAGCTTTAATTCAGACACAATTTGCACAGTTTAAATGTTTGATTTCCATGGAGTTGCAATTATACTTCAGCAGGTCTGGATCTGGATACACATTCCCTGCCAGGAGCAGTTGTACTGCCAATGGTTCTCTGTGTCAGTGTGTGTCAGTTGCCTCTCCTGCTTTGTCAGCTTTTGGTGTCACTAAATTGCCAAATTGCCTCAATGCAGAAATGTAGCTGTGATTCTGGGACGTAATAGCTCCTTTATTTTTCTTAACTATATTCACACTGTTGCATGCTGCTATCATCCCTTTGGGCTGCTGAGACAATGACTGAATTTAGACCTTCAACAACAGCAGCCTCAATACCCTTACTAAAAATGAGATTGTCATTGCTACAGTCTACATTCATCACACATTGATGTCTTTGATCACATCCTCCCTATCCCAGCCAAACCTATGTTACTGTTTTCTTTGAGGACTGATGTGCAAATTGAACTCACTCTTTCTGATGTAAAAGCTTACTTTAGTTTGAGTCCCCTTCTGTCCCCTAAGTTTGAAGTCTTTTCCAGTCCACAGCTGAGCAGTGCTAGTCTGTATATTCTTCTCTACATTTCTCATTCATTGTTTGCCATGTTTAATCAATCTCCAGAGGTATAAAATCCAGCACATACAAGCTGTACAGAAAGCATTTAACCAATTAAATGTGGTCATCTCTTCCTGAAGAAAAGAAGTCAGATGTTTTGATAAACTACTCACTTAGCAGCAAGAAACATAATATGTTAGCTGGTGTCTCTTCCATATGTATTTCTTCTCCGATTATGCCAGAAACAGCTGTGTTTAGAAACCTTTAACCCTAGGAAATGTAAAATTCTTAATTTATCTAAAATAGGAAATCATAATTTTCTGTCAACAAATGCTATGAAAGCAGAATCTTTTCTAGGTGTATTCTGAAGGAATCAAGGAACTTATGCCATGCAGATTTTTCAGATGTTTGAAAATACTCCAGTCTTTATTGTCTATTAGTATGTATCTGCTACTTACAGGGGACTTTTTCTGTAGGCTGTTCAACACACATGGAAAAACGTTTTTAAACGTGTAAATAAAAACTTGCATTTTTTCCTTGGAGATCTAGTTTTTATTATATGTAAACAGAAAACATTCCCTAAAAAACCCCCCATGAGATTGTATATTTGTATTGTACTCTATGCAATATTGTAAAAGATATCCTGTATATAACTGAAAAAAAAAATCAGTAGTAGCAAATTATATTTCATTAAAATCTGGACTACACCCTTCAGATAAATGTTTTTTCAACTAAATGATCTCTAGTGAAAATATAAACCACCTGTCTTGTAAGTGTAGCACATTCAGGAGTGATGATGTCTCTTCACAAGTCACCACATCATCATCCACACATCATCTCCTGCTGAACATAGTAGTTTATCTTCGAGAGATAAATTCAGCATAATTGCAGGAAGAGAGATTTATGTTTGACATCAGGAAAAGCTTCCTAGCCCTAACATTACCACACCTTCCTAAGTGCAGTGCAGCAATAAGGCAGTTGTCTTGTGAGACTGTGGAGTCGTGGAGTGTAGTAATATGTATTAAAACCCTGATGGTGTGCACTAGCCAAGCTCTCACTCAGGAC
>VZRS01011582.1:116423-163653 GCA_013398055.1 Ifrita kowaldi | reverse complement strand
CTTTAAAAAAGAACTAAATAAAAACACCTGAAGAGGTGAGCAACCAGGGACTAAGAAAAAAACCAAAAAGAAAAAACTAACTTAAAGGTCTTGAAAAGAAATGGAGTCAGAAAAAAAGAATAATTGTTATTTATTAAAATATAGTTAAAAGAAGATTAAAAAATATATTAAATATAGTTTGGCTAGTGCAAAAAGAAAAAGGGGGAATTGTAGTAATATGTATTAAAACCCTGATGGTGTGCACTAGCCAAGCTCTCACTCAGGACCGGACTCAACACCTGAACTCAATTGTTATTCAAATAGAGTTCAGGCCACCTCAACCTAAAGTGCTCGTTAACCTTCTACAAACAGCTGTAGCTGCAGGGTGGGCACAAGCCCTGTAAATCTAGCCCTGGGAGTAGCCAAGGTTGGGATGGTTGTTCCTGGTTGCTGTGTGTTGCTGGAGCTCTGCTCTGAGAAATCCTAATCCAAGACTCAGAAGACTGCGAGCTCCGGCACAGTGGAGGATTTCTGAGGAGGTGCTAGAGGAAAATATCTATCAGACACAGATAATTCTGTTCTGGCATAGGGAAATATATTCCTGTGATTCCAGTTATTATTGTCTCCTTGTGACCAGAACAGCATGATTCAACATTGCCTCAAAGATTGAAAAAATTAAATATTTGACATGCATGAAGAAATCAGATTTTTCTTCTTTAGCCAGAAAGGAAAATGTCAGCTCTGAGAGTGTCCAATTTATGTTCAAGGCAGCCCTTACAGATAAGAAAAATAATGGCCTTTCTAGATTACTCCACCTTGCCTACGGAACCTTTCATGGAGGAGGAGAAGAAATCTCCACACAGGTCTGGCTTCAGACAAAGTACAGCTGCTTCACCTGGTAGCCAAGGAGCGCCACAGAGCTGATCTGGTGGCCCTGCATACAGGTCTGTAGGTGAAAACTGTAGTTACTTTTGAGTGAAAACAACCTGTTGAAGGAAGAACTTCCCACTGGCAGGCTTGTGGGCTTTCTTCCCATCTCTGCTGCATTTCTGCCACAGTAAATCAGGTCCTATGTTAGCATAAGGGTTTGTACACTCAAGTGTTTCCCGAAATAACCTTGTGCTTACACAGCATTTTGTATTGCTGTGTATGCTGCTTACTCTAGTCATTTAATAGTGCCCTCTGTAGTATGTTAGACTCTCTGCTCGGGACGGTATTGCAGGTGTTAAGGATGTAAGAATTTTTAATTTACTGACTTACTTTTTGTATAAACTTACAGCCTTACTTATCATTTCAACATCTGCCTTTATACTATTTTCCTTGAATACTGCTTCATCTTCTGAACACACCTCTTAATGCAAGGTGTGATGTTCAAACACACCAATTTGTCAAGCATGACATCCCTCGCACAAAAACTTTTCTAAAGTGTTTGCTATTAACAACAGACTTGAAATATTTAAACTAAACCAGTGAGCAATTTAAAGCATTTTCAAAAAACCTTTGAAAATTAGAAGCACCTGGGTAGAAAGGCTTAGAAAATTTCTTTCAACTGTAAGTTTTAGGTTGCTATAGCAATGTTGTAATAATGTCTTATTAATAGAAAACTACCTAAATATGCCTTAAAAACTCTGTAAAAATTTGTGCAATTTTTTTAATGTCAGTGCTGGAAACAAGCTGAAGAATCTGAAGACATTAGCCCCATTGTTTTGGGTTGCTTCAAGCCAGGATGGAGCATCCTAATTTTATCTAACTGTTTGGCTTTATTTAAAGGAAATGTTTGTCTAAGTTTTGTAGATAATGGAAAACCCTGGTTCTATCTTCAGTTCTTATTTGCATGCACCAACTACATACACATACCCAGCTCTTCTGCTGTGCTCATGTCTCCTGAACAGTTTTGTTGCTTTAACTGATGCCTGGCTGTCACCCCCGTGTTAGAATGTCAACTGCAGAATGATCCTGTGTGCTGTGTGCTCTTCTTTTCTTCTTTTTGGTTCTTATCCCTGCCAGGGTGCTAGTGGCTATACAACCCCCTGGAGCTGAATGGAAACAAACCAGCAGACACAGCAGTATTCCATTAACTTTGGGTGAAGGATCTGTTGGGGGCTGGGGGTTGTAATTGTAGCATTTCCTATTCCTGTTACTGGGCATAATAATGAATAACAGCAGGTAAGTTGTCATACTGCATGAGCAGTTAATACATTTTTCGTGCTCTTTACCTTTTGCATGTCTACCACTGCTTTGAGGTAATTTCCTTCGGGAAGGAAACAAGGCCACTGTGACCAGGAAAAGTCTGTTCCAAGCCCGGAGAAAAAGCTAACTCTATTATCCACAAGGCTTTTATTCATAGGAAGCTATTGCAATCTTGATTTTTATTGAGGTGGACACTAGGTTGTAATATTTTGTAAGCCAGGCTAGTTTTTCAAGATTTTCATTGCTTCCACTGTTTCATACTTAGTGAAAGATATAAGAGAGTATAGCAAACAAGAAAAAGTAGGAAAAATGACAGGAACTGTTGATCGCAGGACTCACTGATTTACCCAAATTCATAAAGCTCTTTGGTGTAGGGAAATAAATTTTTCTCTTTCTGTACTGAAAACAGTACATTAGATTATAATGTTGATGATAGTCATTGAATCTACTTATTATTTCAAAAGTTAATAAGTACCGAATAAGATAAATGTCTTTAATTTTGCCTTGTAAGATTTTACACATTAACCAGAAGATATTTAAATCTCTTCTGTAGAATAGGACACCTTTTCAGAAATGTCCTTCTGATTCATCAGATTTCTTAAAAATTGCCATATTTTTAATTTTTCAGTAGAATCACTGCCTGAGTTTTCTCAAGCCGTTTTTTAAGAAATTGTCATTTAGCTTGACTTTTTTTCCTTCTGGCCAGAACATTTCCACATGGCTTCTGCAGGTGATAATCACACATTACAAAAAAAAAAAGCAGTGCTGGTATGTAGAATAATTGATTTCATTTTCATGGCTTCCAAGTTAAAATTCAAAAGAATCATTATAGGTGGTGATTAAGGTTGATTGATGATGATTAGGATCATTAAGGTGATGCATCTTTGTAACCAAGGACTGACAGAGGGACAAAGGAAGGATTTCTGGCAGTTTTTGATGCTTACTCTTTAGATTTACCTTAAGAGCTTTCTATAAATTAAGCATTCCTGGATTATTAGTGGGTTCTGATTCAGATAAAGTTTCTTATTTGCAGGGAATTGCTTTCGTTTTCTTTGATCATTGTTTGAATGTTTTTCTGCAACCTCTTTCTTCAATCTCGGCAGTTTTTGTCTAGCAGATTATCCTTGTTCACAAATTATGCTGGTTCTATTTTCATTTGCAGAAGTACACCATTTAGGCTATGGAGCCTAAGTTATGTCAGCTTGCATTGAAGTTAGTTTTCTCTTGAATTGCCTAAGTGTTTCAGAGTTGCATTCTGCTGCCTTGTGTATTTTCATTTTTTTCATGAACCTTTTTTTATTATGCTGCTTGCTCCATGAAATTAAGTAATATTTCAGATGTTTCTTTTTTTAAATCCAAAGGTTACTAATTATATGCAATGCTATTTTTGACTTACTTTTGGGAAATTTTAATACTTCTACGTGACTTTTTCTCTGTGAAATTTTTAGGGCTATAGCTAAAAAACAGGCCTTTATGTAAGCAACAAATGTTACGGTGTATTTACTTCCACCTTTTTGTCTAGTCTTTGTATATGCAGTTTCTGAATATCTACTAAAATTTAAGAAGATGCAAATATTCATCTGGACATACATATAAAAGGTGTATTTTTCTTTATTTCATCTCTGTTTTATATGGACATTCTAATTCATCCTTCAAGAATGAAAGTTTTGGCCCATGAGCTAAATGATCATGCTATGAATAGTCTATATGAGTGATTTGCAAACAATGCAGAACATTGTGGCATGCTTACATAGAAGCAACTTGGTGTATGCCTACAAATAGAGAAAATATGTTCACAAACGATTCCTGAACACTAAACTTATAGTAAATCTTACTTGTGATGCATAATTTGGCCTGATATACATGAAATCAAATTTCAGTTGATGCAGCTTAACATTTTTGTCAGATTTAACTTTACAGCTTCCTCTAATGACAGCAAAATGGATTTTAGTTTAGACTTCAACCTTCAGAAACTGTTTCCATTTTAACTGGATGACTGTTCTAACCATCTACATCCTACCTGTACTTCCTTTAGAGTGTATGTGATTGCTATCCTTTAATAAAGTTGACTCGTTCAGTGTTATTTCAGAATCTTCTACATTTTCATTCACAGTCATCACACATCAGTGTCCTCCTGCTGATTATGTGCAAGGACCTAACACAGCCAAAACTGTGTGCTTGAGCTGTGCCACGGACAGTGGAATAGTGTGAAGTCTGTGTAGTGTTGCTTCTGGTGTGGCAACTGCAGTTGCTCTCCACTGCAGCACAGAAGTGTTCTGATGCCACGGAACCACCAGGAGCCACCCAGGACTCTCTCTCAAGGGAGAGTAGTTTTCTGCACCTGCTTCTCCCTCCCTATTAAAAGCTGATTGTATGGACAGCCTAGAACAAGTAGGATGCAAAGATATTTTTCCACCAAGCTGTGAAACCTAGATTAGTGATTGCATTTCCAGGCTGAATTTGCTAAGGAAAACAGAATCATGTAGCCGGCCACTTTCAAAAGTCAGTTTTCAAGTGGTCTTTTTAGGTAGTTTGACCTGTGAGTCATTAGAAATGCATTCAGGAATGTTTCTGTAATTGGAAGACAAAACTTCAGGGAGCTATCTGGAAGGAAATGGAGTTTTGTAATGACCAATAAAACACCCTTATGTGTGGTAAAATTATTGCATTTATTATGCCAAAAATTAATAAGATATTTTATATTTATTTTAAATTACTGTAGTAATACAAATATTACTTTTTAGGTATCATAGAAGCTATTAACTACCCCGGTAATTTTCTGCATTAAATAAAACCTACTGTTGGTAGCAGTTTTGTATAAACAGAATGCTTTTGAAAAAAAAGGACTTTGCATCTAGAAAACTGCTGATTAGAATGGTATACCTTTGTGTATGGTAATGTTACCACCACGACTTGTGTGCCAATAGTAGCATTTTCAAGACTTTTTTGTAATCATACTTTACAAAAAGTGTTGTCAGTGTAATTTCTGATTTTCAGATCTTTAAACATTGGCTCCTGTAATAGTTTTGTGATGGATATATATCCATGTACCCAGGTATGCTCTGTTTAATGTTTAAATGAATGTTGAATGTTGATTGCCTATTCTGTGGGGGCGATTTTTTTCTTAAATGAAAAAGGCAAACCTGGAAACTCCCTACCCTTTGAAGCAAGTGCATCTCACCCAAGGGAAAGCACATCTGCCTCTTATACTCAGTTGCTCTGTGGGTGCCAGAAGACAAAAAAGAGGGAAGAGAAGGTGAGAAATGATCTCTCAAAAACAGTACAATTTAAATATTAATTATATTAAAAAATTAAAATAGTTTTTCTGGCAATAACTACATAGGGTCTGGTGCTTAAAAGGGGCATGATGAGGCAATGAGGTGTGAGGAATTGTGTTTGTACATCTTCTCCTCTTCATTGTCCTCCTCTGTACCTCCCACTAAACATCCTTAAGAGAAGAATGAAAACCTTTTAGTTAGCTGTCTTCCTCCACCTGAAGGGACCTTGCTACTGTGTACATGTGTATACATACATGCCTAAAAAGAATTGCCATAAATCATCATGACCTAGCAATGGAGCGTGGAGAAAAATGCAACCCTGATACACAGTTATTATGCAGAAGTATCTGTTTGAACCCATTGCTTATGTTCGCCATATCTCAGCATCAGCTGGCAATATTCATATCAAAATCTAGAGGATAATAAGTTAAAAATAATCAATAGTCATTTATCATTTAATTTATTACTACTTCCTCAAATTCTACAAGAGTGCTTGATATAATCAGCTGAAGATACATCATGATAATTTAATACATTAATAGTTAGAGGCTTCAATTGAAGCTCTAGCTCCTTTCAGGGCTTGATTATACATCTGTAAAATATTTCTTTCCAGCTACATTAATTGGTAATTTGGCAGAAAAAAATACAGCAAATTAACTTCTAATAATCATCTTTTACTAAATGTGTTTCTATCTTCTTGAGTATAGAAAGAATATTTGAATGCATTTTCCCTAGTGCACAGTGGGCACTTCTGAGACTGTGTTATTGGGCACCCTGTCTGGAGCCCAGCCTTGGGACCAAATGCTGTGTCCTGTGGTGCTAGCTCAGTTAGGAGCCTCCCAAACACCATCTGACTAGGCTGGCCCTGAGTCCAGCCTTACACTCAGTTGTTTAGGTTCTTTTGGACTCATCCCTGCCCATCAGGAAAAATTGGCTGCTGAGTCAGATGATGAGGCCACAGAATGAAACACACCTTTAGGATTCAGGCACTGGCTGCAAGCGTCTTTTGGTCAGTAGATGGAGTTGGATAGGTCTGAGTTTGAGACTAGCTAAGTCTGTGGATCCAAGTGTTGGATTGAGTTCTGTTGGGCATTTATGTAGAAAGACAGCTCTGACTGATTAACCTGAAGAAAATAATTAGCAATTAAAAATTATTGTTGTGTGGCTGGTGACCAGAGCAACAGTCAATTTGCTATGGGATTGGACTGGACTTTCAAAAGAAGTTTAGGACTACAGTTGTCTATTTAAAATGTGGCAAACAAATACTGTTTCTTCCTTCACTTCCCTTCTTATTTTATCACATGTGGAAAAAAAAGTCCTCAAAATGGCCCGGCAATGGGTAAAGGAAGACCTGGAGGCTAGGCTCGCTCCAGTAATTGGAAGTTATTAAGGAAGGAAAGACAACCAATAAGCATACCACCAGGATTTGGCAATATTCTCTGCCTTCTGAAATAGTATGCTAGTACTGCTGGTTAGACCATCCATCAGCCCCACAGACATTAAGAATGTGAATGACTGTTTCTGGAAAAAAGCATTTGCACTATTTGTATTAGTTCTAGTAATAAAAACTTATGGCAGCAAAACCACTCGAATTCATACTGAAGCGATTCACACTGAAGAAATGTTTCTGTGGAAGAGATGAACAGAATAACCAGAAAGAAATTTCTAAGAGCTACAAAGACTGTAACAAAAGCAGACATTGTGGCAGTAGAAAACAAATTGCCAGCTATTGTAAATCCTATTATTTTCTCAGTGTGCCTAAATAGCATACTACCAGGACTCCCACTGACATTACTAGCATGGAAATAGAATTTTATTGTGAATGCATTTTCAAAACATTATGGAAGCCAATAGGGTCCATGTAACTGTCTATAGAATATGCAGTACAAGCTATCAAGCTCTCCCTCTCCTTTGGAGTCAAGAAAATCTGTTTCTTACACAGAGTGAGCTTGATTTTTGGCAAGGCCTCTGTTTTGCTACAATAAATATAAGGAAATACAACTAGTGCATTCACAGGTTTAAAGGATGTTTTTACCACCTGATTTCCATTTGACTCGTGCAGTCTGCTACAGTGTTGACATGTTTCAATTTTATCATGAGACTTTTCTCTCCGTGAGGCATGTTGTGAGGAAATGCGATGTCACGGCTGAACATCCTATCCATCTCTTCATGCTCACCCATGAGCTATTAGAGATGTTTCAGATCAGTTGTCTTGCATACAGAACAGGTGGCACAGAGTGCTGCAATGATGTTGACAAAAGTTTTCAAAACAAAAAACCTGTAAAAAAAAAAGTGTTTTGCCCAAACCTGTCCTATCTATCAAAATTCTTTCCTCCCTCCATGCTAAATTATTTGTTTATACACAGCTTTCAAAAGAAGTGAGAGGGTTTTTTAAAATCCCATTTCTCTTTTCTGCTCTATAGTTACACTGTAAAAAGCTCAGTCATACATCAAAAGACAAACAGTTCATTTTGCTGGTGACACCTTGAGGAAAATATGTTCTCACACAAGCATGTGTGTTTGCACACACACATTCTACACGCTCTAGAATAAGCTTGCATCAGAACATTTTGAAAAGTTTCTAATAGATTTACAAGTTTTAATGATCAAAACAGTTTGAAGATTTAGATTCTAAAGCAATCAGAAAAATAACGATTTTTACAATAAAAGCTGAAGAATTAAATCTCTGGCAAGTACAGGGAAAGACTTGAGTTCACCAACACAATTGTAAGTTCAGTTCTTACAGCTCAATTGTTTTCACTGTCATATGACACTAATTTAGATGTCCTCATTTCCCATGAGAATTTCTCGCTGTATTAAGACACAATAAAGAATAGTTTGCTTCAGATATGTAAATTCTAAAAAATAAATCCAACAAACTTCTACATAAGCAAAAATATGCATTATTCTGATTATGCATACACTCTGATACCAGTTTCTTACATGATCCTAGAGATTTAGATTTTTTCAGGTTTTTTTAGCTTACCCTAAAAAATCCGTAGTAAAGCAGCCTCTTAAAATCATTATTTTGAGTAGATGGATAACTTGCTTGAAAGATACACCTTTTAAGTCAATGAATTTAGTATTTCGTATTTCTCCATCACTTCCGGCCTAGAAGATTTTCTGTCACTGTAAAACAATTTAAAGAAATAAGTTTTCTGTGGCCAGTGGTGGCTGGTTTTTATTTGGTCCATGTGCATAAAAACCTTGCGTTTTCAGTTCTTGTTTTTCAATTTTAACATGAGTAATTTACTTAAAATTTAAAGGATTCCATATGTGTTTGCAAGAGGGAGCTGTGTCTGCATGAGAATAGCATATATATAAAGACTTAGGGAGATTGGCAGCACTGGGTTAGAAATTGTAATAGTAAAATTTTCCAGAATAAATTCAATTTATAAAACTTTCATTATGATTGTCAAGTGCATTAAAAGCTTGTAACAAAAATGGACCTAAAATATTTTATGCAAAACATTTCCGATTTCATGCAGAATCAGGAAGATCTGAGGAAAAATCTTGCTACCATTGTCGGTAGAGCTTTGGTAAAATTCTATAGTATCTTCAAGGTTTTATTGTCTGTGTGTGCATCTGTGTCTTTGTGTACTGAGCACATATTTTGCTGCAGTGCTACCTTTGTTTTGGTAAAATCTGACCTCCTGTTTACAATGAAAATTTCATAGAATGTACATGTTGTGACTACCTTGTGGGAGAGAGAAGTGGTGCCTTCACAGGAAACTCAGTGGAAATTTCTCTTTGTGCAGCTTGGATTTCTCAGCATGCATGTATAATGTGGACCATTGGATACAGGCCCTACAGCACACCTGAGGGAAGAACAAATGTTCACATGAACAGCAGCGCGCACACAGTACCGATGGACAAAGAACAGATTATCAGTATGTGAGGTGGAATAGCTTTTAACTTGCCTGATAAAAATTTCTTAGCTCATTCAAGAAAGAACACAAATTTAGCAGCCAGCAGTTTCAGGTTGCATGCAAAATAAATTGCAAACCACACATAGTTAAACTTTTACAGCAGATCTTGCACTTCTTTTTATTTCTGGAACATCAGGAGCCATGCTGTGCACATTACACATCATGTTACATGTTTTCCCAAAATATGCATTTTATTGCGCCTTCCAAGCTTTCATGCAGAAGGAGAATTAAATCTCATAATGCAACTTTAAAGGGATAAGTGAGAATCTCACTAAGCAAGACTCACTGCATATTGCAATATAGTTGGGACACTACAGCTGAGTGAAACCTTAAATATATGGATGGATTCAAAATAAATAACAGAAACTGTCATACTAGTATTTCTAAGAATTTCAAACAAGTACCAGCAGTTTTCTCATATACCAGCTGCAAAAGTTAATAAATTTTACAATCTAGCACACCCCATACCTGCAAGTGAAGGCACATCTCTGCCCACCTACAATTATTGGCTTTTTATTTAAATCAAACAGTGAGAAAAAAGAATCCCACAAATACAGAGTCATTATGAGAAATGTAAACAGTTCAAATGAGAGAGAAGTAGTGTTTGGATTAGGAAGTGGAAAGTCACTATCCTGCACTTAAATACAGTGGTTAGACAGCTAATGTATCAAGCAAGTTCCAGCAGCTTGGAAATGCGGGCACAAAAACAATGCAAATTGAACAATTGTGATGAATAATTGAAATCATACCCTCAGTGCCAGCTTTCCTGCACAATTTTGCAGCTTGACACAGATTCAAATTTTATAGTGTTTGTACAACACGAGTTTCACAGAACACAACTAGAATTATCTCACATGGAGAAACTCCTTCACGATGGGGCTGACTGTGTATGTGTAATAGTCCCAGCAGCACGCTCTAAACTTTGACTTTAGTTCTCTACTGATGTAATCTAGTAAATAGCATTGAGAAGTACCTGCTGGAGGCAGATGTCACCTGTTCACTTCCAGTTGTTTCACATGCATCCTGTGAATTTCTCTGCTCCATCTGCAGCTTGTTCAGTCTTGATAGAATACAGATTTTGTCGAGGACCTCATGAAATATTCACAATTTTTGTTGCACAAATATCTTCATGTCTTGATGGTAATTTTCCATCAAAACAAACTCAGAAAATAGTGAATGGAAAAAAAAGATAATAGCATTTGTTACTGATATCTGCTTTCAGTTTTGTAGGACAAACCTGTCTTATCAGTATATAATCTTACCACCTGACTTGGTAGCAGTTCATTCTTTCTCAATCTTAATAATTCTGAGGGAGCAACAACACGTACTAGAGTACATTTCCTCCTGTCAGCCAGCCAAAGGATTAGAGCTGGAGCTGCTATTCACTACCCAACCTTAGCATCAAAACAAGTTGTTGTGGTTTTTTTTGACTACGATTTGAATTTGCTAATGACAAAGGCAACTCCCAGTGGGTGTGACAATCATGAGATAATCAGCTTTAGAGGATTAGAGGACCCCAGGGGTGTGATTAGCTCAGGTTGGCCAAGCCCTCTGTCATGAATTAATTCAGAAATTAATATTTGCATTCTAACACTGCATCTTAGTGAAACTGAATTCTAGCCTATGATTTTTTTTCATTATGAAAAGCAATTCACATTGCACAAGACAATTGGCAGCTGTGGTTAATGAAATGTGAGATGATTAAGCAATAAGGATCTGAATTTTGTGTGATTTACTTCTACCAATGATCTTTCAATACAAAGAACATGTTCATTGTTATTTTTAGCCCGTCTTCTCCCTACACTTTCGTTAAATGCTTGATAGAATATTTTCAGTTCATTTGATTCCGTGGTTGACAATCAGATAACTTTTCTGTCCATAATCAGTGATTATCAACTGTACAGAAATACTGAATGCCATTGGGTTTGCACAATAAACAAAAAGCAGAAGTGATGATAGTAAGTTTGCTGAACTGAAAATATACCTTTCGTGCACTTGTCAGCTATATGGGAATTTGGAATGGTGTTGCATACTCATGGAGGCACTGGTGTAATGGCCTATATGTCTGACAGTCACATTAAATCCAACCAGGCAAAATTGTTGCCTGACACAGATTTGGCCAATGCATTTGCTGAAATAGGCCAGAGAAACATAATCTGACAATGCAGCAGTAATTTAAATCTGTTTTACCAAATGAATGAAAACAATTATGTGCAATAAGGAACAGATAGAGATTCGTATGGCTACCGTTTTGCTCTAAGGGAGATCATTATGTGTGGAGGATAATAGACAAATAGCAACTGCGTGGGCTGCTTAGTGTGGCTTACATGTGCACTCCCTCTCTTCTTTATGTCCATTTGCCTGCTGGTTCCACAATCTGTTCTTCAGTGTTGGCAATTTCTTGGATACATATTTTTTTGTAACCTCCTTGTTCTGATCATGTATCTCAATTTCCATGTCTATAAGATGAATATGATAGTGATAGTGAACTCTCCAATGCTTTGAAATTTAGTTACAAAAAGCATTAAATACCATCAGTAAAGACAATTAATTTTGCAGTTTTCTTGCCTGAACTTACTTTTTTGTCTTCTCTTTGGGGTAAATAAAAATAATTCGATTCTAATATTGCTTACATTCCAATCAGAAATTTTTTTTTAACTGAACAAAGATATCTAATAGTAGTCACTTCTGACTTACTGCTTTACCAGTCCATTCTTCTGTCATATCCACTGAATATTATATAATCTGTTTATAAAATGTTGACCTTGAATTGTGTTAGATTTTTCTTTTACATTCCTTGGGAGAAACTGATTGTTACTTTTTCATTTAATTGCATTGTCTGCCTAAATACTTCAAAGCACTCAGCAAAAGCTGAACTTTTATTTCTTTACAAGTAGTAGCAGTAGTCATAGCTGTAGCCCTGGTGACAGAAAAGCAGTAAAATTGTGTAAAAGCCAATACTTAAGCCTCTTAGTGTGAGTATTAAATTGTTCTTTGCAATGTGGACCTGGAGAAAGGAAAGGAGTAGAGACTGTAGCTGATGCGCTTTCATGGACCTTCTTGAATCATAGCACAGTTTAATCCAAAACCTGAAGGCTAGCTACTACTTTGTTCTTAATATTTGCATCTGTTTTGTTCCCTCAGGATGCTTCTGTACTTAAAATCCTTTATTAACATGTTAAATGGAAATTTTAAGGGAGTTTCTATGGTTCCATGTCCTTGTTGAGATTCTCATCCCCTAAATCCAAATCCCTTTTGCAACCTGTTTGTCTTTCTTCTCCTATTGTTCTCTTCTTGAATACACTCCCACCCACTGAAAAATTTATCCATGAGTTGTATGAACAGTCTTAAAAGCTGAAAGTCTAAGTGGAGGGGTACAAATCTTATTGTTATATAGTGCCATAAAGTGCTAAATATAACATCAGTAGACTTCTCGTGAGCTCTGGAGTCATTAACAGCCTGACTATGGAAAAGTTTTAGACGTAATTCCAGTTTGAGTTTAGTGGGTGCACAAGTGTCTCCTTAATTCTGGCCCCTGAAGATAGATGAAGAAACAGCTTTTAGCTGTGAATGGTCTTATCTTACCCAAAGGGAAGCAGTCAGTAGTGAAGGCAACTTCACTGACACCACTGCAGTTCATCCATAATCAATACAGCACACTGTCAAAATGGTATTCTGTATTCTGCCTAATAAGTACTGCTGAGTCCGTGTCCATTTACAAGGACAGTACCTTTCCAAGGTGCACATTGCCAGTCTCAGTGGGGGAGAGAAGAGGAATAACTGTGCTCCTTCCAATATGACTGCAGCCAAAACCATCACCATTTGGGCTTTTTCCCTGTAGCCACAGCCAACAAAACCTGCAGAGCTGCTGCTATACATAACAGAGCAAATAATGCTGCCAAACAGAGCGCTTTGCAGGGCTGGCCCTTGCTCCTTCAGGGCAGCCCCCAGCTGAGCTTGCTCAGATCCAGGCAGACCAATGGCTCGAGGAAAAAGGCTGCAGAAACCCTGGAATAAGAAGGTGTGAGAAGTTGCCCTGTTTTCTATATGGACTGTTTCTATGCAGAGGTATTCTGTTACATACAAAGGAATAGAGGGACCAAAACTTAAAGGTATAGATATATGTGTCCAGCATGACATTCATACTGGCAGAAATGTGGGTTGAAAATGTGTGTGGCGACTTTTGAAATCCCACAATGCTCCTTTCTGTATCTGCAGGTGCTGCTGTGTTTCAAAACTGTGGACCTTAATGTTTGCATTTCAGTTGTTAAAGTACTTTGCAAGTTCCATATTTTCACAATTCTAATTCCTAAGTACTGATCTCCTTGATGTATAGGGAACAGATTTTTTTTTTTGTTTGGCAATGCATATTAAATGATTCCCACCATAACATTTTAGCATGATATACAACTGTAGTACAGCAAATCTTTTGTATTTCCCTTAAAAGGGTAAAAAAATCTTAAAAATGTTTAAAGCTGAATTTTAGCCAAACAAAAAAGCATTGGCTACATCCAATCAAATGGCATGGATAGTGGGTCACTGAACTGGATAGATTTTTCTCAGGCCCTTAATGCTATGATGAGCACAGATGTGGAGTTTCTGCTGCACATGTTACAGATAATGGATTTTCAGCTGTCACTCAGAAAAATATCTTTTCAGATGCTGTATTGTGTTTACAACAAAAAAATGTTTTAATCTTTTATTAGAATAAAACTTATGGCAATTTTAAAAATCGGTTTATTCTGCAACTAACTTCCTGAACTTAACTGGAAGGGTTAGGGTAGGTAGCAGCAATGCAGCAAATGTGATGGAGGTGGATGTCTGGGTTTTCTAATGGTGTTTTAACCATTCTGCTGTTTGACAGCAAGGACCATAGAGAGGATCATATTTAGCACTCACTAAAATACAAGAAATCTGGCTTCTGTACCAAGTTTGGTTATAAAAATATCTATTCTGGAATTTCTATGTGGTGGTCTAAATTTCTATTTCTGAGCAGTCACAGCCAGAGCAGTTTGCACCAGTGAGTTGCTCTGAGGCATTGAGGCACTGAGGTAATGGTAGGAACAAGCATCTCAAAGGCTGGGAGTCCTTGAAGTCCTCAGCCTGTGTTCAATCCATGAGTATGGGTCACGTCTTGTTACTGGGGTCAGCCATCATTTCTGCTCTGGCTCTGTGTCCATCCACCCTGACCCTCATGTGGGAAAAAATTGACTCTTGGAACTTCACAGAGGATGAGATTATGGAGAAGGATTGAAAAGACAAGTACCCTGACCAACATTTATAAAACATGAATTAAAACTTCTGGTCCTCCGTAGAAGGATCCAAGGTGTACAGTGTCTCAGGGTATATTTGCAGAGAGCCTGCAGCTGGCTTACAGGAGATGAATCTTAACTTTTAATAAAATTTCTGTATCCAAGACTGAAGTTTTCTTTGTAAAGATGGGAGTTTATTAAGTTTGCCTCCTGCAAAAGTAACTGTCAATAGGTAAGCCTTGTTTAAAACTTTTGTTCTCAACAAGGGTTTCTCGTAGAACCATGCAGAAAATGTCCTCACTTAGCAATAACACAAAGGCCTAAATAATCCACACATTATTTAAGTTGTCTGTACATTGTTTTTATTCGTCTGTACCCTATACAATTTGTAGGAAGGCCTTGCAAAGACACTTTTTTATCTGTAAAAATTTGCTAACTTTGAATTTTGTGCAGTATTTTAGCACTGTTGCTCTACTCTTCCCTCACAAAAAATAGTGATTGGGTAAGCATCATGGACACACATAATCCAACATTTGACACAGCTCAAACGCAGATTAACTTGCATGTGGTTTTTTTGCATTTTTGTCTCCTGGTAAAGGAACTGCCAAAGTCAGTGTTTCACATTCCCAGAAGATTTTTCTTAACAAAAATGTAATTACTAGATAGCCTGCTGTGCTGTGTGTAAACACAAAGCTGCAATTAATACGTAATAAATTTCAAATCTAGGGTACAGGGTCAGTTTCCAGAAAGCACCCAAAGCATATGAAATTATGTGTCACATTTATAACACAAATGTTCCCACAACACAGTTCTCCAGAGAAAAATGCATACTTGTTTTCACTCCGTAAAATGTGAGCATATCCATGCTGATGTTTAGTATAGAAACAACTCTGCAGTGTGCAGTTCTGCAGTGTAATTCTGAATCATTTTAGAAAGTAGTTGCAAGAGCTATTTTCCAGATATAAGTATCCTGTCCCTCTCGCAGTAGCAAAAGTAATTCTCTTTCTTTTCAGTAGTAAGTACTAGCTGGCCAGAATTCTCCTCCTCCCCCCCTCCCAAAATATAGAAGAGTTGGGTTAAGAACACAAAAATAATGACTTTGCTTGGTATTTATAAAAACAACTTGTTCTACAAAAAGCTGTCCTTTCTGAAAAGGACGTTCAAATTGTTGCTTCAGTGATAAATCAAAAAAACCTTTCATGAGAGGGCCATTGTGAGGCACACACATCTTGAAACATCTTACAAGTAAACTTAAATATATGCCTTGTACAGTAATTTCAAAAGACCTCCTGTCCTTTCCCAGTGTAAGTCTTCCTTTAAAAAATAGAAATCTTTGAAGATACATGACATAACATAAGACATTGCTACCAGCCAACACCCACTTGAGAAAAACAGGCCGATTCACCAACTGACAGCAAGGTTAAAAATGAGATTTCATCAAAAATTTTCTCCAGAATTAATTAACTGAAGGATAAAAGCTGATTTTTCAAGGCTAGACTTTCTCGGATTGTTCTACGTTTATTTTCTGTTTTAATCTTGTGATGACAGTTCTATGTCTGTCTCCTAGCAGTGTCCAAATCCCTTTTGATTACTTTTAGAAGAAGCAGAGTGGCTGCTTATCTGCAGGAAAGGAGCAGTGGCACAGAGCTTCTTGCTCTCTGCTTTGCCTTGTGTGGATTAGGAGATGATCACCTATGGATCTCGTAGTTGCATTTTGGATCTTCAAGAGTGGAAACTTTCAATAATCTTCCCCTAGAAAAAGTTTTCTAAAAAGTGGTTTGTCTTCTCAATTGTCATTAAGTTATTTCATTTCCAAAATAATGCAGATTAGTGGTTGTTTTCCTAGTGTCTGGAAAGAAAATGAAGGCACAGATGCAAATTTTGCACCTTAGACCTGTCTCTAATATGTGTCTATTGAAGGAAAAAATCCTTTGCAAATGCATTTAATTCTTTGGATTAAAAGTTTAAAGGTAAAAGTAAAGCACAAAAGACTTTGTGCTTTCAATCCATAGTAATTCACAGAAATATATCTGAAAGGAAAAAAGATGCAGATTTCTCGACAGAAAGAAGAAGGTGAGGTGAGACAAATTATGCTAAGACTCTGCATTATAATTAAAGCTTCTAATTGTCATTTCTAAGGCATACCGTTTCTAAAAAGCATACTTTAAAACAAAAGTACTATTTAAAGACAGAAGGTCACCTGGTTAGGACTTAAAATAAAAACTCCTTGATGAGTTTCTGATTTTGAGCTATGTCTCTACTAGTGTTGGATGATGTAATAAATTAATACAATAGCATCACAACTTAATGATTATCTTACTGATTTATAGTACTTCTTTGAAAATAACCAGTGGTCTAAAGCCTATGAATGAAATTCAAACCAATTAATATTAATGAATTACACAAAAGATAATTTTAGATCTTGCAGTTATTCATAAATTGAATTAGAAAGTTATCTTCAGAACAAAATTTGTATCACCCTAAATAAAATCCAAGGAACTGAATGAAATATCTGCCATCTTGTTGAAGAGGTCTGGGCACAACTTTGCATATCAGGTTTCTTTTGCTTCAATTTATCCATCTTCTTCTTAGTGACGATCCTACTACTGCAATGAAGCATGACTGTACATGGCTAAATTCATACTGGCCTTAATCCCACTGGTTAATAGAAGCAATGGAAAAGACCCCGATTAAAACAAATAAAGCATCTTAACAAATATTGAGAGAAAACCATGTGAATTTGAATATCATTGAGTGATTTTAGACAACTCTGACATGTCAATTTGGTCCCCATTCTTATAAGTTTATTGAAAATACGGTTTTGATTTTAAATATTAAACTACACTTTCTTTTCTTTTTCCCTTCATTCATAAAATACTGGATTTTACCTTCTATTTCCTCAGGAAATACGGACTCTGTCAGCATAAAAGTCTAATGGGAGACCATGGGTAATACTGTGTATGGTGTGGTGTAATCTGTTGTTACCTGCCGGGGCTAGCTGTTGGTGTTCTAGTAAACTGGACCAAGAGGAGCCCACATGCCCAGTGATATTACGCCGACACCCTGTTCCCTGGAGAGAGGAACCTTAAGGTATGACATTGGTTTCTCACTGCTGAGTTGTGGGCCAGAAACTTCCTGGGCAAAGAAGCAATGATCTTGTAGATCTGGAAGGATTTCCTGCTGTCATCACTACAGAAAGGTTGCTATGTCCCATCCCATCCCACCATCTAGATGGCTTCACCAGCTGTGCAGTTTTCCTAGTGTTAGTAATTGCCCTAAAATGTGAGATCATCATGCAAACTAGTTGGTGTGTGTAGTAGGGAGGTAGCAAGCTGTTATTACAGCTCTCCAGTCCGTGCTATTACGTGTGAACAGGTTTCTGGAGCTGCTGAATACTTCAGTTTCTCTCATTTAGCGCAGTTATGTTTGATCAGCAAAGGATGTTTTTATTGGAGATAAATTTTCACTGATACAGGGCTGTTTAGTCAAGTGGAGATGTGTGACATTGGATCTCAGCTAAGAGAGTGGGGTATTAATCAAACTTAGAGCATCTTCGAGTTCAGTCCTGATCCTAACATGTTGAAGCAGGACCAAATGGTACAAATATGAATAAACATAGAACAGAAATAAGGCAAAAATGTTCCAAATTCTCATAGTAGTGAAGCTCTGGAAGAGATTTCTACTAATAAAAGGGTTGTTTTGATTTCAGAACTCTGTTTCAGTAGGGCATTGGTTGACAGAAGTGTTTCACTGTTGGGATACTGACCCTCACTGACTAAAAGTTTCCTTCCTGTGTTTCTAAGGCTGCTAACATGAAGATATGTATGGATTTTCACTCACCTGAACTATAAATCTGGCAATAAATCTGGGAATGTTCACAGTTCCATTGTAAACATGATTAAAGGCTGGAAGGATCAGGGCTTTGGCTTTCCATTATTTAGCAAAAGGATCTCATGAGTCTTAACTACTAAGTATTACAAAAAATGAGAACAGTTTCTAAAATCTGCTCTGGTACACACAGAGAAGGCTGTGGCCTCACAACAGAAATCAGAAACCTTGAAGAATGCCCTTAGAGTGTTTTGGACTTTTCTTGTTTGATCCACCAAGTTGAATGATGTTCAGTTTTTCTTGAGTTCTGCGTTTCACTTGCATGCTTTCCATGTGACTACTCTTATCAGAGTGCACACTTAATAAGTGTCCTTAGTAAAAGTCAGATTTCACAAAAATTATTTAAGGGTACATCTCCAAATATAATCACACATCACTTCATATTAATACAGGTTTTAAGTCTGAGTAGATTTTATAGTATAAAAAAGCATCTTCTTTGTCTCTATATGAGTCAAGTGAATAATTCACCATGAATAATTTATAAGATGAATTGAGGTTCCTCTTTCATGTACCACCTACGTGAAATAATTTCATTTATTTTACTTTTTTTTCCGTAAATTCTGAGGTAATATGCAGATCTGAAAGCAGAGCTTCCTTACCTAATGATGCCTGGTCAAATAAGATCCATGTTTCTGTATCTTGAACGGATGAGCAGAATATAAATATGTTGTGGAAGCAGATGTTATAATTACAGACTTTAAATCTACTTTTGACAAACACTGCTTGATATGAAACCTGTTCTCAGAAGTTATTACCAGGAGTAACGTGAATAGGATAAGATGCTTACATAAATCAAATACAACAGAGTAATCAGAATCATCTCTGAATTCAGGTGCAGGTGTTTTTGTGATGAATCCTCTTTTGGAATAGGTGTAGAGGGGGTGTGCTGCCCGTTCTAAAGGTGCTGGAGTGTCCCTGAGGCCCCGGGCAGTGTGCAGGGGCACAGAGCAGCAGCAGCTCTGTGGTGCCTGCTCGCATGGGCTCCAGAGGGAGCAGCACCATCCGACAGACAAGGCATGGCTGAGGCAGTCCCAGCATTCCCTCGGTACATCAAAGACTGGCTCTGGTGTACAGATTAGGGCACTCTCAGTCTCTCTTTCATACACACCAATGCCAAGACCAATGCCAAGCCGCCCAAAAGAAAGAAGTAGGAGCTGCCTTCTTCCCATGTCTGTACTCTGTACCATCTCAGAATGAATCAGGTCTATGACACCTACTTTATAGAGAGCTTTAGACTCTTAATCCTATTTAAATTTTAATGTGAAGGCTTGTTATAGTTTCTATAATTTGAGGCATTAAAAGCAGATGAAGCATCTTTAATCATAAAAGCTTCATTGCTCTAATTTATGATACCTGTGTTTTAAGCCCCACCATAAAGTGGATTGTGTTTGGGGGATGTTCACAGTAAGCGAATGTGATCCATCAGAAAACCTGTTTATATTAAAACATTTTGGCAGCACCAGTAATTAAACCTGTTTCCCAGGTGCAGAGCAATATTTTAAATGCCCCTCTGGCTGCAATACCATTCAGGTTTGTCTGTCTTTTTCCCTTATCATCCACTGCAACAGCAAGATAATGATGAGATGGGAATATATATGGAGGGCTGGACTAGCAATTAATAATCTAAGTATATAATCAGAATGTTAAAATACCGTTTTAACTGATTTTTGTATTAGTTTGCACGACACTGAAAAATTCTTT
Source organism: Ifrita kowaldi (assembly GCA_013398055.1). NCBI lineage: Eukaryota > Metazoa > Chordata > Aves > Passeriformes > Cinclosomatidae > Ifrita > Ifrita kowaldi. The sequence continues at coordinate 143,436 of VZRS01011582.1, read as the reverse complement.
TGTGCATTTCCATGTGCTTGAAAAACAGTAAATAGGAAATCATGGCACCAGTGCTTGCTGCTGTGAAATGTTATAGCCTAACATGATAATTTCTGACTTTGAAGTGTGAGTTGGCTCTAGAACACAGCTACACAGAGCTTTTTATGCAGATAGCATGTGATTTTTTTCTGTGAACCTTGCTTTGAATAACAGTGCATGAAAACTGGCAACCCCTAAAACCCTGATGAACTCATGAAAATGTAATTTGGACAAGTACATACTTGTGCCATGAAGCCAAGGGTAAGATCTATTTGACTCACAGCATAGTTCAGATGCTGCTCGCTGTCAGACTGACTAAATTCTAACACCCCTGCCCATGCTAACTTGCTTCCTATCAGCCTCTGTCTTAAAATCCCCAAAATGACAGTTAACCATCCCCTTACTGATATTCTTTGGAAGTAACCAGTCAGTTCTGCTCTTCTCTTCATTGACCAACACAGCAGGCTACAGTGCTGCATTTCTAGCCATGCATCTGTAGCCTTTGGGGGAAATCACTGGAAGAAAAATCTCTGGCATGGATTTGTTCTTGGTGCTTTAGCCAACATATAATTTTGTTATTCTGAAGACGAGGCCCTGGCACATGTAGCTGTTTAATTCTTTCCTAGCTTTTGCAGGATCATCAAGGTTGCTATATCAAAAGTGGACAGCTCGGCCTGAGAAATCTGATTATATTGGGAGGATGTGGTGACTTCTGGCAGTGGGCTGAAAGCACAAATAGCAATCCATCATGAGAAGTATTGAGAGGGAGCAGGACATTCACAGGAGGTCTGAAAAATAAAGGTTTTAACACTGCCCTATTGCACAGCCAAATATGTTGCTCTTTCCAATACAGTATTTTCTACAGCTGGAGCACAGAGAATTTTCACCACTTGTAAATGCTTGAGAGCGTATCTATCATGTGCTTAACTGAAGTATTTATCACTTAAGAACACCTTTAAAAATATCAGAAAGCTATAATTTTTGAAATACTAAATGTCATCATTATTATTCCTACACAGTTTATATGCAAATACATGCTTCCCCCCAAGCTTGAATTCACAGAAAATTAAATGGAACAGCTTTTTCCCCTTTCATGTATTTTTTTACCCATATTGTGAAATAACGCATTGCACAAAACTAGCATGTCACTTGTACAATCTATAGTCATTACAATACAATCTTAAATGCTGAATCAGAAACTCTGGTATATCTTCATATTCAGTCCTAATTGAATAATTTCTGTGGCTGCTCACGGCTCTGCACTGTGTCAAGAACCTATGTAGAAATACTAGTATGAGGGGTCTATGCCTGGTGCAAATGAGAACCACATCAGAATCAAAGGGATTTTTGAGTAGTTATTACTTTCTCTAAATCTATAAACATACACAAATATTTGTTAGAAGCAGAAGCGACTGTTCACCATCCATTTTATTGATAATGGAAGTGATCTGATTTAGCACAGCTTTAACAATCATGTTTTTATACATATGATACAGAAGCTATTTGTTTAAAAACCACAACACAGCAGATCACCTGAGACATTGCTCTTAAAAGAGAAAATATGATCATTATTCATAAAGCTATTGTCAGAGGGCATAAGTGGGCTTTTGTGTCCTAATGACTCTACATGCTGCTCAGCTGAAGTGCAGCACACTCATTTCTATCTGGGTTTCTAGGGTAAGAGGCTGCCTGGATCACCAGAGAACTGGCAAAGTGTGTCTCCTAAGCAGCGTAAGGAATATCTGTTAGGAGTAGTCGTAAAAACCTTTGCTACAGGAAAGTTCGCAGTTTGCAACAATGACTTGTGCTTGTCGTACAAAATACCAGCTCTGTGCCACGCTGTGTGCTGGTGCTGTATCTGTTTAGTGTTTGTGTACCAACAATCAAAGTACTCCCGTAACCACGGGACTGGGTCGTGTCCTGTCTTGTTCATTGGGGAATTAATTGCACTTGTTTTAGAGTCAGCTGTTAAGGAGATTAGGAAGGTGAAGCATAGCAGGGTGGCTGTGGTTGCATGGCAACTGGGAAAGAACAGTAACATCTGGTATTCTTAATTTTCTAAGAACCTATAGATCTTAGTGCCATTGCATGAGTATTATTATTTCTACAACCATGACTCGTTTTTCTTATTTGTTAGCCAATAGGTGATGTCCTTGATGTTACCAGTTTACCCAAGGGCAAAGTTAGATGTAACATTGGATGCTGGGATGTTAAAGTCAGCTTCCTAATTGCCAGGCACTGTTAGCCCCAGAGGATATTCTCCAGCAGCAGCATAGAGGAAAAGGTCTTTCCTCACAGGAAGGACAGGCTTTGAGGTTAGTCAGCCAGTGTTGTTAGCTACTTCAGCATAGGGTGTGTCTCCTGAAACAATCGATCTAGTTGAAGTTTTGTTTACTGTCCACCTGCAGGACTATTTCTTTCCTTTTAGGAGGGCAGGAAGACCAAGCCATCTGTCACAAGAATGGCTTTACAAGGAAAACTGCATTAAGTGCACTTTAACTCCTCTTCTTTCGTGATTTCCCCACTTGTGGCTCTGAGTGCTTTGTGTTATATTCCTGATGAACAAAGGAGCTTTATTAAAGCAGCGCTTTACTTCATTCATTTTTGAAATAAAAAATCAGTAAGTGATGTGGTGTCAAGTGTAGACCAGACTGGTTTTGTTCATCTGCCTTTAGCATTTGACATCACTCCCCCACCACATGGCTTTCTTCAGTTGTATTTTAAAATAAAAGGAACAACAGGGTTTTCCACAGAGCTTCCCACTAGGGAGCTGCAGACATTGGGCAGACTCGGCAAGTGCCACAGCACTTGGCTGGTACAGAGCCTTGGAAAACCTCCATAACCTTGCCACACAAGGGACAAGGTCTATTTTAAGCTATCCTTGCCTCTGTGTAGGAGCCCAAACCAGCCCATTTCTAGGGCAAAGCTGCTGATCTCATCAAACCTGACTGACAGTGGGGCTTTGGAGAGCAAAAGTTCCAAGGGTGAGTGGATACGCTCCCCACACCACTCAGCACCTCTCTCTTCTGGACCCACCGATCTGCTCAATGCCAGGCAGAAAATAAATGCCAAAAGCAAGCCAAAGCCCCCTTTTCAGCCTGAACCCATTGCTGGAAAGATCAAGCAGAGACCTGGAGTTTTGTGATCATCAATGAAGAACTGTTTTCCCCAGTCAATGAACTTCAGTGAACCTTGTGTGTGCGTTTGCTTGGCTGCTACAACTCTCATTGTCTCCCAAGAAGCTGCTGAGAGCATTTTGAAAAAGCTAACAATTGTATAAATGTAGAAAATTAGTTTCTTATATTTTAAAATATTGACTAGACTAGTAGATTTTAAAACTGATGCATAAAAATTTCCTTTTGCATATTCTGCCTTTAAGATTTCGTTTTATAAAGCCACCTTTGTAAATCCTCTTTTGCTACTTCCTATTCATCCTTTTGTTCAGATCTTTTTGAGACTCAGCCCAGATTAGAATTCATCATGTCTAAGAAAAATGAGATGCTAAAGGTATTCTTTCTTCAATGTGCATCTCCAGCCTCTCTTGACAGGCTGTCAAGAAATATGTCTCTAAAAAGCCAGGTTAGATCCTCAGAGACAACCAGTGATGCAGCTCTTAGTAATGTGCTAAAACCCAGTCAGAGTGCACCTTATTGTTGCTGTGTGCAGTGATGTGACATGTGAGTTATTTGTTTTCTCTGCCATAAGATAGCATTAGGGGATATAATGTGAACAGATCACTCATTTGTGGAAATATTTATGGTGCTGCATTCGAGGGATCATTCCATTCGAAAGCAGATGGCAAGGCATGGATATTCATGGACTATTTTAAAAGCTATCTTAGGTAAAATGTTTTCACACAGAGCAGCTAAAGCCTGTAACATTTTACATTTTACAACACTTATTACTTAATGTTTACATATATTTACAATATATCTTCATGAATGCTACTCAAGCAAGAATTTGCTAGTTCCAGTTTTTATTGCAGTATATCCCATGAGTTCTTTATTGCTCAGGCCCCTGACCCTGCAAATATCTACACATGACTTAAATAGTACTCAGCTGAGGGGGCCTACTGTGTTCGGCAGTGTTTGCAGCAGGGCAAACTCTGGGAACCTGTGGCATGTGTCAAGATTTTCAGTTATCTGGGGATTTGGAACCTCCCTCTCATGATGGCTAAAAGAAGTCTAGCTCTAGAAGTGATGGTCTTGTCTGCTCAGAACTGTAGAATCCTTCTAAGGTGTTATTTTGAGCATCCAGAAAACAAACCTTTTTTAAAGATGATTTCCAAAGGCTTTACTATTCTGCAAATACAAATTCAGGTAAATGTGAAATAGCTGTTTTGATAATTTCATGTCAGTCTTGCCCAACTGCTCGAAGCCCAGCTTTCCATGGTTCAGTGTTTAGAAAAGGAGGTGAATAGAAGTCCTCTATTACGATGAGTTGGAGGACTGACCTTTTTCATAGAATAGGTGATTTAACATATATTAAAATGCCACAAATTTTTCAGCTTCCTGATTGTGTTTGGTGTCCCTCAGTCAGTATTCCCTGGGCTGCTTCTTCCTCACTGCCTACTGCTCCTTCAGGAAACATCCACATGCCCTTTCTACACGGTGGCTTTAGAGACCCACACACTGAAGTTTGACATAAAAGGACAAAAATTTACCAGAATGTACTTTGAAATCATTCCCTTGGTCAAATTTGTGACACAGCACTTTGCTTTATCCATTTCAGCTGTGTTCACTTGCAGTGCTCTTGTTCTCAGCTGCCTGGCATTTAAGATAGTCCCCATTGCATTGCAGTACTTCAGGTGTGGGCTCTGTGCCTGCCTTTGGTGGGTTCTGGCCCTGGGTCCTAGCTGGGGCTGTTTGGGCTGTTCCCACTGCCCAGCTGTTTGCAATGAGCAAATGAGCTGTGCTGGAGCCTGCTTGGTTGGGGTGGGCACAGCCTGGGGCTTTTCCCTGTGCTTGGGGCAGGGGCCTCGGCTGCACTACAGGAGCTGCTGGGAGCACGGGGCTGTTGTCGGTTTTGTGTAGGCTCCTTTCTACAGGATGGGCAGGTAAGTTATTGAGGTTTTATGTCACTGAGGCTATCAGGCTCTGAATGATGAGCGGCTTTGATAGAGGAAGCAAGGACTGAAGTGCATTAAGATACCACAACTGTTTCCTAAGTAAATGACTTTTGAAGTGCTTGGTTTCCTTTTTTTTTTTTTATGGCTGTATAGATATGGAGGTGTAGTGCTGAGTGTGGGTCAGGCTATTTTGGTTGTGGTCTGTTCTGTTTCTGAACAGCTACTGGTGCTGGGGATTGACTAGCTTGAACTTCGCTGAATTGAATGCATTGGTCCCAGCACTGCTGGAATATCTTTAGATTTTAGGGAGAGGTTTTTATCCTTTTTACTGTTTCCATTTGGTCTAGTCTTGTTATAGTTCTCATGGTAATAAAAATTATTATTAGAGAGTCCTGCTTCTTCTGTCTCCCTCATCCACTCCAGTGTTGGTATAGTTATTTCATGTTAAAATTGAAATAAGCCCTGTGACTGAATGTGACCTCCTCACCCACAGTGGGCTGTGCTTGTTCTCTGGCAGTAGCTTTGGGAAGGGACCATCCTTCAGGCCTCCATCTAGCTCATCGTTTTATTTCCATCTTTGTTTTTCTGTAGCCTCACAGTGCTGGTCTCTTTACTCTTTCTGCGCCTACACATTAGACTGTCTCTCAGCTAACAGCAAATGTACTTGGTGCCATAGCAGGAGCAGTGTATGCTCTGCGAAATACCTTGCCATGAGCATTCAAAGGCTGATGTAGAGTATGTACTTATATGCATATGTACGTGGTGTTTATTAAAATGTGCTTGAATAAGTATTAATAATGGATACAATGCTAATGTTTGTTATGGGTTTTCAACTCACTGGGGAAAGTGGAGTGTAAACTGCAACTTGAAATATTTCCCTGTTGAGAAATAGGTGGATTACAACTACTGCAGTGTGCTCACTTTTCAGGAAAGCTATTAGTTAAATCTCATTAATGCCATAAATTGTCTGAAGGAGATAATACACATCTGAAAAATGCTCTTGAGTAGGTAAGTACATGTGTACAGCCCTGTTAACAGCATAGCAAAGACTGAAGCTGTTCTTTCTGACTTAAATACAGTATCTCTGTTATCTGCGCTTATAGAGAAAGATCTGGGTAGAACAGACCTGGGATTCAGGGTGCCTGTTCACTTTGACCCAATGTGGTACTGACTTTTATAGAAAAAAATTGGGAACTTAGATTGGCTAAGATGATGTGCAGAGTTTGTGCTATTTGGGTTAGATTATGTAAGCCTGGTTTCCACCATCACTCATGCTCTGTGGTGGTTTGTGCTATGAAAGCCTGTGAAATATTGAAGCAGAAGTCTTTCAAATTCCTCATCTTGCCTAGCAAAAAGAATACTAAGGGGTAAAAGCAAAACAAACAAATGAGACTCAGCAAAACTTACTGACTATGCACAATGTTGAGGCAGGCAGTCTGTGGTAGACTTTAAATGAAACAAGAACACAGGGGACTATATTTAATTTAAACACCACTCATCCTAAAATAACTGAACCTGCAGAATGATTGCTGTGCAAACACTGTAATAATATAGCAGAGCTGTCACTTCAGTCAGTGTTTAATAGTCTCTGGCCGATTTCATTATTAACACTTAGAACACTTCATGAAAAGTGATGAAAGTACCGATACATAACCGGTACTGAAATCTCTGAGATCCCACGGAACATTTTTGTAGCTACTGCCTGACACTTCTCAAGGGGGACTGCAAATGGTTGTGAACTTGAGCTGTTAGCAGCAGATGCCAAAATTCCTCTTGTTTCAAAATTGCAAACAAAGTAGATGAAATGGGCTCCTCACAGTTTTGCTTCCATGTGGTCTGTGTGGAAGCCTGGTAAGGGAGATGAAATGTTTCCTCCTGCTCTTGCAAATGATTGGGAATTATTTTTTCTCTTAATTTAAATTCATATGAAGACCATGCTGATATACTGTACTGGCTGGAAGATATATTGAAGGAACAACCCAAGATTAAACACCAAAAAAAGACTGTAGCTGCAGAAAAAGTGCCTGTAATTATGCTGTTAATATTTTGGTTTTATTACTCTGCATTCCAAAAGTTCCTTACCATAACACAGGTCCTGATGAAATAAGGAAGCAGACTAGCCAAAATTTTTATATTAATTTATACTTGTGTGCATATGTAGACACTGTAATTAAGGTGCAAGTATGAGAGAGTACCACTGAATTTATTAGAGTTCCTGTGGGTTTTTTAAGGTTCCAGAAATAGAATTCCCTTAGACTGGGGGAGAGTATGTGGGTTTCTGCGTGTGTTATCACTGCGCTTTGGTGGAGATGGTTCATGTAGCTGTGGCTGGGCCAGTGGGTGTTGTTAGTAACAGCTGGCACAGGGCTTAGTCCAGGGCTTGATCACCGTCTGAAGGAGCTCAAATGGAATCCCTAGAGAGTGTGGGTATTTCCTTAGTTCCTGGCATCAGCTTAAGCTGTAAGTCACAACCTTCCTATGTTGAATTACAGCAGCTGGGAAGTTTGTGTATTTCCATTAGTGACAGATTAAGTAGCCTTATTTTGAACTTGGAGATCTTAACTTTAGGTGCAAATGTGCTGGCACCTGGTCTGGAATAAACATGAGCGTGGAGCTTCTGGCCTTCCAGGCAAGAGTAGTAGATGGGTGAGATGAGGCAAATGATGCAGGGGTCTCCATGGTCAACATGTAGAAAACCCCATGGGTAGGGCGTTGCTTTTCTGCCTTCTTCAACTTCTATGAGTATCTAGGAATGCCTCAATGCATTTGACTGGTATTGAATGGTCATTTGAGTTACTGTGTTCTGCTCTGAAGCTTATGTCATGAAACTGAGGAAACACTGGTTGAAAGGTTGGGGGTCACTAATAACAGAATTTTAATAATGAATTCCCAGCTGAGGTGTCTCCACCGGATGCATTGGTTTCTCTTTCTGAACAAGTGCATTTCAGATAACAAGGAAGGTTAGAGGGTGGCTAGATTCTTTTTTCCTTAAAATAAAATTGTGACATCTCCCCACTGTGCTTCTCTTTGGTGTCGCTGGAATGTGACACAAACTATGGAATTTGGGAATCTCTATAATGTAATGATGCTGAATATCTGCAGTCTAGACGTTGGCTTGATTGGGCTTTCAGCTGATATTCTGGAAGTGCTTGGACATAAACCACACTTGATTTAAAGGAAAATTAATGCTTAGAGCATTTTCAGGCTTCGTATGATGTTGTTTTGGATGTAAAAAAAAAAAAATCCAAATGGGCTTGAAGCTTAGATTAACATAGGTGACATTTCCTAAATGTGCCAGTGTCTTCAGAAGGTGGGGTGAGAGATGTAGAATAGTTTGTGCTGGAAGGGACTTTTAAAGATCAGTAAGACCAACCCTTGTGCAAGAGGCTGGAACATCTGCACTTGATCCCACTCTGTCATTGATGAATGCTGGTCTCAATATGGACCCCTAAGAGACAACACTTGTCGCTGATCTCTGGATATTCAGGAGAACTAGTTAACTTCATGACGAGTTGAGCTGACCTGGTGTTAAAATTATCCTGGGCAACAGAACCTGGAGTAGAATGTGAGGCCCTGTGTTATGGTGACAGGCTGGAAAAACTCAGTGCTATTTCTGTATGCTTTCCAGTGTCTCCATGTGCCCTGCCTCCCTCCTGATGTAATTATGCTACCTGATTGTTCTGTGTGCAACTGCTAGTGTTTATTACTTGATCTTTCTTCGTGCATGTGTGCACACCCTCTAAATGTACTGAGGGAGTTTGTATGCTGCAGTCTTGCAAGTTGGGACAACATTTAGATTTATTCTGGAATTGAGGAACAAGGGATTTACTTAGTAAAGAGGGTTATCTTTGAAAGATCAACCACATACATTTGTTGTGTGCTCATAGCAGTTGGACTGCAAGAGCCCAACTTTTCTGTGCCTCCTTGCACACTTCTCAGTTCTCCTGTGGTCCTAGGCTGTCTGGTTCCTGTTATAAATGAAAGCTTGGCAGGGATGCTTGCAGCAAAAAAGGGTTATGGGATCAGCCCTGTAGTGTGCTGACAGATGTGTGCAGCCTGGCTCTTAAGGATGGTGCTGGCTAAAGCAGAAGAGAGTTCTTGGTGCTCAAAGGCAGGAGAGACAGATTGGGTGCTGACCCAGTGGGAAGGTGGGTGAGAGGTCTGGCTGAGGACCTGAGATGTGGTGCAGGAGGAGCCTGGTGCCTGCTCTGGCCTCTGCTGGGGTGAGGTTGATGGGGACTGGGAGAGGGCAACAGGAGGCCACTGCTTAATCTTGTCCAGCTCTTTGGGCTGCATCAACTAAACGGAGCTTGTTCATTTAGTAAACTATTAAAGAAGTTGTCTTCAGGGTATTTATTTCAGGCAGTTCTAGTGAAGTAATCCTTTAATTCCTCAGAGTAAATGCTGATGAGGATTTACTGCGGACTAAGCAGTGTGGAGGTCACTGTGTGAGTGGTTACAGAGTATGTTTGGGATCAGCGTGGCTGCTGTCCTCTGGGGCTGGGCTGTGGGAGCTGCAGGGTGTCCCCTCAGCTGACCCACAGCAGGGCTGTTCTCTGTGAGCATTGATGGCTGCAGGTGGGTGCCATGCTTGGGAATGCTTGTGTTTCTGAACGTGGAGAAAGGGGCTGGTTCTGCTTCAACTTTGCCTGAAACCACTTCTCCTCTGAATGTTCTGGTGCTTCTTCCTGTTGTGCATTCTGCTCAGCCCTCTCTCCTCTGCCTTCTTTTTCTGGGTTGTCCCAAATAATGAGAGAAGCCCTGGATGAAACCATGGCCTGATGCATATAATTCAACTTCAGCACAGTTCCGTCTATATGTGTTATCTTGACCACAAAATCATAATGGTTTTTCATTGTTTAGACAATTATTTCTCCTCTGTGTACCAAGAGTGTTCTGCACTTAGGAGGCCGGGAGAAGGGCCTGTGCTCTTCCACTTAGTTAAAATGGATGTGCAGGGCTTTGATTAGCTAGGTTTGCAAGTTAGGAATTATTTATCCTCATTTTAATATTGCTGGAGCAAGTCAAAAGAAATCTGAGGCGAGCTGCAGCCTGTGGTGAGCAAAGGAACTGGGACTTCACTATTCCATTAAATTCCTTTTCCCAAGGGAGCTGGTTTCCTGGGAACACCAGGGCAGTGGTGTTGAGGCTGCATGACAGGAAAGCAATGTGAGTAAAATCTTATGCCAATATTTTGGATGAGAAGCTGGTTACAGAATGTCATTTGGTATTGAGAATGGTGAAAGTGAAATGATCACCTGCAGTGGGAGAACATGTAGGTCCAGTAAGTAGCTTATTTGCTCTGGAAATTCCTTTGCTCATGGAAAATTTGTTAGTGGCCAGAGCATGGCTCTGGTCTGAGCAGGCAATCCTGGTCTCTCCCTGGCACTGCGCTACTCTGACTCCCTTCTGTAAAATGTTTCTCCTTATGGTTCCAGCATTATTTGCAAAAATCTGATGTTAGAAGCTTGTTCTTGGGTAATAATAAATCAAAACCTGAAAGTATTGGAGAAGCTGAGTCACATAGGAACTTGAGCCTGTTAGCAGCTTTTCTACTGTGGAGGAAAAATGATGAACAACTTCTACCAATTCCAAGTTACTAAATCAAAATTTAAAGTATCCTTTTCTAATAAATCTGATTCTTTCAACTTCTTCCATTTCTCATCTCAGACATGGAGCTGATTTACATGGAAACATTTTGGTTTAGAAGTTCCAACATGTTAGGTCTTCTTTCCATAGACAGAAAAAAAAATTACATTAGAATTTTTCTTGAAATTAAGTATATTAGAAGGCACTTGAAACTTTAAATTGACTAATAGACCACTATAGTTTGAAATGTAATGTTCTTTTATTAATAGCTAAAACATATAGGTTTTGCATTATTTCTGAGTAATTGTAGTCCCTGACAGATCCCATAGTCAAAAGAGGCTGTTTAATTTAACACTAGAAACTCAAAGATATTGAAAGCAGCTGTTCTTCAGTTTAGAAATAGTTTGATCTGGAAAATAATAGGTCTCATTACAGAGTGGAAAAGGAAATATTTTGACCTAGAAAATAAGGTAAGAAGTTTCATGAGTACTAAGTACCAGTAATCACCCTTAAAAATGAGAATATTTAGGTGTGCCTTAATCTGGCATGTCATTATGTTTATAAAGCTTGTGACATGGCTTAGTGCAATGTGTTGTATTTAATGTTATCATTGACCTATGTCATCAAATAACGTGAACAATTACTATAACATTAAATATAAGGATTTATTTTAAAGTAAAATTCAACATGAAATAAAATTTTAAAATATTGTCCTGCTTCTGGAAATCGTTCTGAATGAAAAACGCAGATCGATGCAGTTTGAGTGACACAGGACACTGAATATGTGCATGTTCCTGCAGCCTGCAAATGTCAGTGTGGTATTGGAAGCGAGTCAAGGCTGCTTACACTTCATAGTCTCAGCAAAGGGTGAAGTTTAGCCTTGTGGGAGTCATTGGCACATTCCCATTTGATGCAGTGAGGCCAGGATTTTGGCTGTGGCTCTACGAGCAGCTTTGTCTGAGCAGTTCCCATTGCCCTTGTGGAAGAGGGCACACAGGAGTCCCCATTTCTGTGGGGACCTTGGGTTGTGCTGTACTTTGGGCAGTCATGGCAAAGCCTGCAGGCTGCTGGGGGCAGAGAGGGATGTGCTGCAGAGCAAGAAAGCCCTGGTGTGACTGCCCTCTCTTCTTGCTGCAGCTGTGGTCTTAATAAACCTTCTCTGTATCTACCACTGATAGGCATGGGAACCTCAATAGGGAATGCCTAAGACAGCAATTCTGATTATATTTTGTAGCAGAAATGTCATCTTTCTGAGTGTTTGAGGACTAAATGCAGACCTTTGCAAGGGAGCACAACTTGATTTTAAGGCCAGCATGTAGCGGCTTCACTCTTCATTTACCTGGTTGAGATCAAAGTATGAGATTACTAGACCCCAGTTAGTGCTTCATTATTGGGAAGTTTTTATTTATGCTCTTTCAAGGTATTAAACTACTGCCTGTTATACTGATTTTCCTTTTTCTGGTGGTTAAATCAGTAGCAGATTATATCTCAGAGAGGGAAAGAAGGGAAGACACCAGGGACGGTGAAATTACAACTTAAAGTATCATAGAATGGTTTGTGTTGGAAAGGACCTTTAATGGTGGTCTAGTCCAACTCCCATACAATGAGCAGGGATGTCTTCAACTACACCAGGTTGCTCAGAGCCTTGTCCAGTTTGACCTTGGATGTTTCCAGGGATGGGGCTTCTATCACTTCTCTGGCCAGTCTGTTTCAGCGTCTCACTGTGCTTCTAAAAAATTTCTTCTCTGTATGTAGTCTAAATCTACCCCTCCTACAGCTCAAAAATATTCCCTCTTGTCCTGTGGCAAGAGGCCCTGCCATACGAGCATCAGCCTGCCTGCCTGCTTTCTCTTGCACTTGCTGCTGGCTCAGCCTAGTACTTGACAGTCTTCAAGAGTTAATGAATTCTAAAGAGTTCTTGCATAGTTATCTCCATTTTTGCAGAGGAGAAACAGAGTCAGACAAATTAAATGGCATGGTCAAGGTCACACAGGAGAAACAAGCATATTTGTGTTCTGTGTTGCTTTTGCCGGCTGGCCACTCTGCCTTGTTTCAGGTGAAAAACACTGCTTGTCTTTCTCATGTCTGTTACTGAGATGGGTGTTTTTCAACACACTTCATGAGACCAAGCTGGATGAGGAGCTAAAGAGCATCACTACATGTAGAGTTATTTTTCCACTGGCCTTAACTGCTGCCATTAATCACAGGACTTTTTGTAAGGTTTGTCATGATTGACTTTTGCTCCATCACTGCTAGTTGTTTACCTAAAAAACAGGAAGAAATAGGCACAATTATCACTGTGTAGGTAGAGAAACAAATCTTTAGAGTAGAAGTTATGATAGTTGCAGGGTTTATAACCCTTAAGATATTTGTTAAGGCGGATAACATTACTAAAGTGAGCTGTGCTACAGATGCTATTTGTGGTCATTTGTTTTGTGTCATATACGCATCTCAGCTTTGGTCCATGTTTGCCTTGCTATTTCTCATCACTATCTTCATGTCTAAAATGCTTCTGTGGAGAAATCATAACAGCTGTATTGCTGGTATTATTTATTTTTTCCAGGGTCTGTCTCCCACTGCAGTAAGTATTTGCAGTTCCAGTGTCACTTAAAAATACAGTTCTGGGAGGAGATGCGTGCTTGTGACCACAAATGCTGCTCCAGAGCCTTTCCATACATTCTTTCCCAAGGCTTCGCTTTGTAGGTCTTGCAAAGCCTTGCTCCACTTTGCAGGTCGACTTGTTTAGTCAGGAGAGATGAAGGCCAAGTGTAATAATGTGTTTTGGTGAACAAATGATTCATGCATGCAGTGGAATCTGAGTGTTCAGCAGTCTTCACTTATTGCAGGTCTCATATGTTGACTAATTTCCATTATATAATTCTATATAACCAGGTAAGACTTGTATCATAAAAAGATTAATTTTTGGCTAATTTGTTTATCCACATTCTAAACAGACAAATTAATATACCATGAGTTTATAGTGTATTTTTTAAATGCTGTATTTGAACATTTTTATATTTTCCTTTATAAAATGCTACAGGTGTCTTGGATACCTTCATCAGCCATTTAATAGACTAGGGGAATTTTACTCATTAATGTGTTATCTGGCTGCTTATCAGCCTTGCCCTCGAGTTCCGAGCATGTTGTCCTGTTGCAGTACTTGGGCTTTGTTCTTATCAGGTTTGTGTGGCATTGTATTAGGGTAGAATTTTTTTTTCAGTAGAAATAAAATGAGCATGAATAACACTCTTGTGTTAGAGAATTTGTGAGGATTACTGTGTATAAGATGCATTTGTACCTTTAACTGATAAACCTATAACAGGGCACCCCACTGAGAATCTTGGTGAGTCAGACCTGGCAAAATAGTAGGGAAAAACACGGACTCTCTGGAGATAAAAGAGGGGAATGTGTTCAGTGGGGATACCTCTGCCTTTATGTCAAACTATAGAATTTCCTGCTTAACTGAGATGTGTGGACAATCTGTTACTGTCTAACTTTCAGGAGAAAAAGGGAATCATAGATCAATTTATGAGCCTGCAGTGAAGGTGACACAGTCAAGTGCAAGATAAAAGTAGCTATTGACATAGGTCAGTGCTGTTGGAATTTGTCTGAGGAATTGGGGTGGAAAAGTCAGGCAAAATAAAAATGAAAGCTCTATACTTGTTCTCCTGTATCTTAAATGCCTTTAAATCTGAGTTGGATTTTTGGTTTCCATCACCACAGTGGTTCCTGGTGCTGTGTGGTAGAATGACAGGTCTGTAACCTGGCTGCCTTGAATGTGGTACTGCAGGAAGGTTAGTGCAGAGGGAAGAAGGAGGGACAGCTGAACATCTGTATTATTACAAGGTTTTCTATTGGTGAAAGTGGGGAAAAGCCATGGGGAGCCAAACAAATTGGGATGCGGAAAGACCAAAGCTGAGAAAGAAAACCACAAAAGACGAAGGCTGTTTCCAATCTGTCTAGAAATATTATCAGTAATGTTTAACTGCTTGCCACTGAGCAGGATATCACAGTAAAGAAGCAGGATCAAACTATTATGGGCATTCTTGCTAATCAAATATGACACCAAGAGCGATAACCCCCCTGCTAGTATTAGCTCTAAGGTTGCATGCAAGGTACTAGGCACCTCATTTTTCTCACTGGATGTTATGCTTATGGGAAGAAATAGGAGCTTCCCAGTGGAAGCTGGAAATGTGGTCATGGGGAGCTGTCATCCCAAAATTGATAAGCTAGGAAATCACCTACCCTGTTTCCTAAAAACGCAGTCAAAAGTAATTTTGTGCATCTATAGAAGTACTCCAAAGAATTAGTGTACCTTCAGCAGTTTCAGTGCTTAGTCCATATTCTTTTGGATCCATGAGAGATGGCAAGTCCAAAATAGATGCCCAGTAAACTCTACTGAAGATCTTGCTTATTATAGTGTGATTGAATAAACAGAAGGGTGCTAACCCAGAGTATCTGACAGATTACTGTGCTGAGCTCTGGAATTAGGCATAATGTCTCTCCATACTGATGCTTATGGGTACACGACGAAAGCATTAATGTGCGTCTGTATTCTGGTTAAGAGTGAGAATTAATCTGTGCAGAGCCAAGAGCTGTACAGACCTTCATATCCTCTGCATGTGCCTGAAAACTTGTGTGTTCTGACCAGCTCTTGGCCATGTCCTTTCTGCAGCTCCACATATGGATACTTACTTCTTTAGGGGGGGAAAAAAGCCATGTCAATCTGTGTTCCTCTGAGACTTAGTATTCTATGAGACTAACGGTGTGTGGCACTTAATATGCAGCAAGAATGTAGTCAAGAACTGTGTTCCATTTAGATGGAATAAATGCAATTTCCCTTTCAGCTGACCGAGATACAGTTGACAACAAATGTGATTCAGCTTTATCTGAAGCAAAAATTAGCCGCACTTATTTAAGGAATTTAATCTCATTGAAGAAGGGGCTTGGCTACGCAAAAACTGATTTTATTTTTTCAGTTAAACACTGGTTTTGATTCAGTTGTTACAGGATATAGTATTTTTCTTTAATTTTTATTTTAAAAAAATAATAAATCAGTTGCAAGTTTGCAACCCTTCATTGAAGGGGTTATTTTGTGTTATTGCTCAGTATGACTGTTTCTCTTTTACAATAACTGACTTGTTTGACTTTGAATATTAACCTTCTGTGTATAAAGAAGAATTAAATCTGATTCTTTCTGGCAGAAAAACTTCCTTGTGAAAATGTTGAAATAAGACCTTAAAAACATTATTCACTGCAAAACTTTGAAATGGGTATACAAGGTGCTTTTAATACTCTCAATTGAAATAACTTTCAAGTTTTAATCATAGAATGGTTTGGATTGGAAGGGGCCTTAAAGACCATCTAGTTCCAGCCCCAATCCCTGTCGGGAAGGGATACTTTCCGCTAGACCAGGTTACTCAGAGTTCCATCCAACCTGACCTTGAACACTCCCAGGATTGGGGTGTCCACCACTTCTCTGCTGGCACCTGTTCCAGTGCCTCACCACCCTCATAGTGAAGATTTAGCCTTGTCTAATCTAGACCTGCCTTCTTTCAGTTTTAGGCCATTACCCCTTGTCCTATTGATCCATGCCCTTGTAAAAAATCCCTCTCCACCTCTCTTGTATGCCTGAATCACCATGGTAGGTGTTTTCCTGCCATGCTGAGTTTGTCCAGTACTTCTTGGGAGCAAAAAAAAAAATTCAACATGAGCAAATTTTATCGAATTACACTTGCCCTAAAACTGTAATAGGCTGTTTGTACCACTTGGGTTTCCTTCAATTTTTATGGTGAGTGGGCTATTGCCATTTCTGTGAGGACTCACATAGGATGTGGTTCATTTTGTGCACACTGGCTTTGTGTTTGACAGGTGCAGACTCATCTTATAGAGGATCTTTAATGCCCTAATGAGATCATGTCTCTTTTGTTCAGGAAATACCGGAGTAGAGCCAATTCTGACCTGGGCTATACTCCCGTCTGAAACCAAACAGCTTGGCTTTAAGTGAGGATGGAATTTGACCTGAGTTTTGTGCTCTTTGGAGCAGAGGAAAACAAGAAGTGATCTCATCAGATATAAAACCTGTAAAATACACTCAGAGTTTATGAATGCTAACACTGAAAAAAGTATTTGACTTAATCTTACCAACTTGAGACTTTATAGGCAGGGTCTGAGTAAATTAACAAGTGGACCTTTGTAAGGATCATTATTTAATATTTTACAGGTGCATCTTGGAAGAATTTGTGGATGTTGAGATCTGTTTTATGATTGGTTAGGAGATTTGCTGAAAAACAACGCAACACTGCAGATCAGAAACATCTTTACTTTTGTATCTTCTCAGAGAGATACCAGCCCAAATGTGGAAAAGTGGAGAGGTAAATGAAAAAGTATGCCAACCAGTTCTTACTTCCAGCCTCTCTTCCTCAAGTAGCATAAGTCACCACTTTCTCCTTTACTGCGCTGTTGCAGGATATTGTGTCATTCAATACTATTTCTCTAGACTCAGAGCCTTTTACATTGAGCAAGCTAGAATTCATTCACATTTGTTCTCCTGTACAAAGAGGTATTTTTTCTTTTTTCTCTTTTTTTAAAATTACCATTCTTTTTCTTTTTTTTTCTTTTTTTTTTTATCTTCTGCAGAGATTGGAAAATTGACAAGTCAAGATATTTCCATCCTGGGACAGCAAGAAAAGCTGTTCTCTGAGGTGGTAGGGCTATACACTCCTGATTTGTTTATCAGACTCTTAACAAATTAAAATTGTTCTGGGTTTAGTGGTTTTTGTTTGGAGTTTTCCCCTTTCTACATAACTTCGGTTTTTAAAACTGTGATGGTTTAAGTGATGTGCTTATGGAAGCAATATAACACCGATAGTAAAAAAAAGTGCCTAAATGAAACTCTAATGTCAACTACAGTATTACAGAGTGGGGGTAAGCCAACAAATGAAGCTGTTTCAGTGCAGCTGATGGCTGAGAAGATGGAAAGCCATTCCCCCTTCATATCTCAGGCCAGCTAAAGAACCCTGGAGGTGTGCCAGTCCCAATTCCTTTCTCCCTTCCCTGCCAGAGGCAGGAGTCCAATAGTAAATACTGCCAGATGTGGAGACATCCTGCTGTGGGTCTGTGTCCAGGACTGGCAAGGACCCTTCTCAAACCACCAACTGCGCAGGAACTTGCCAAGCTATAGCAAGCACGGTTTGAGTAATCCCACAGCCTCAGCCTAGGTTTAACTGCTTTGTGAAAGGTATTTGCACCCACTAGTTTTTAGATTTTAGTGTACTTTTTTGGTATGGTTTTTTTATACCTCATACCTTTAGATTGGTGTAGTCTGTACTTCAGCTTAGGAAAAGCATCACAGACAATAACTGTCCTGAGTGGAGAAACAAGCAAGTTTGATTGCTTCCACCACTGATTTTTATCTATTTTTGGAAGCTGCCACCATACCCAAAACGGCAGGAGCATGTCCGAGAAACTTAAGCATCTTCCTGAGAAACCATGCCTTTCCCTTTTCAGCTTGTCCCTTGAATGCTGGTTGACACAAGACAAGGAAAAGAATCTCTGGTGGAATAGCTCTTGCACTGGAAAAGCAAAGTTTGAGCTGAGCACTCTTCTGTCAGTTCCAAGTTTGAGATTTCTCTTCCAGAAAGTGTTTTATCTCATCATAATTATATAATTTGGTCCAGTACAGTAATCCTGACTTTGGTGAGAAGTGGCACATCTTGACTGGAGCATTCAAATTCCTGACTTGCTGATGTATTTCTCATGTACCTTCCAGATTTTGAGGTACATGAAAGACAGTTATAATACTGGCTGGTAGAGGAATGGGAATTTTCTTTTTCTTGGTATCTGCTCTGTCTTAAAAACAATTTTGTGACTGTAAAGTGAAGATTAAGTGTGACTTCCACTGCCTGGCATTTTATGACCTCATTGGCACCAAGAAATACTTGCAGATGTGATAATAATGGCAATAATATTTAAAGCATTGTAAAAGTATAAAAGAAGTAGCTCCTGCCAAGACCTGCCTAGTTCTAGCGTCTCCAAGATATGGAGATGCAGATAGAGCCATTATTTCTGTGAAGGTAGCATGTCCTGGGAAGCCTAGTCATCCATCTCCAGGTATAAAAGTCCCCTTTCTCATTAGAAATATTTTGGTGATTTTTTCTGCCAGGTTGGCATTGTTTCCTCAAGTGTGTTACATCTCTGCCTCTGTTTGCCTGTGATCAGTGTGAGTAATGATTTGAATGATGCATCACCTGTAGCCAGTTTGTAGAATATTGTTGCTCGTTATTACATTAGAGTTCCTTTCCAAAGTTCTGTAAGTGCACTTCAGTAATTGCTGCTTCATGTCTTGGGTCCAAGTGTTCTCCTGGTCAAAGGAACAGGCGTCATTAATTATGTTCCCTACTTAGCTTTCCAAGGTTTCTGCTCCTGGCAAGCAGCTGTTCTGTGCAGCCTCTCTGCAACTGGAGCTTTGAGCCTCCCAGCAAACAGCATTGGGTGTAATTGCAACACAAATCAGCACATGGCAGAGCAACCCAAGTACCAGACAGTATTGGTATGATTATCAAAAAGAGGAAGGAACATGGCAAAGAGACATGGCTTAGACAGGCAGTCATTCCTCGGAAGTTCCCCAGAAGTGCTCCATAGCTGAATGGAATGTTGTGAAATAGTCATGCAGCTGGAGCTTGTTGCCTGTTTTTATCAACAAGCAGGGTGACAGCAGTGTCCTGTGTTACACCTGGGTGTTCAGGCCGACCAGCAGCTGGTGAGAGGATAATGCTGCACACTGGCCCAGGGCAGTTTCTATTCTGGGCATTTTTCTGATACTGAAATGCATCCAGTAAGAAGTGGAGCAGCACAGCTGGCCTGCTGGCTGCAGAAGGCCAAGGAGGATCTCTGTAGATCGGACAGGAGTTAGCTGGCAGCCTGCTGATGAAAAGCTGCTTTTTCATTGCCAATCTGTATTTCATTACCAATCCTCTGTATCATCCAGTCCCTGAAATGGAAACTAATACTTGAGCAGTGAAAAGATTCTCATTTTATAGGATGCAGTATAGATCTTGTGCTATAATAATTCAGGGTAGACATTTTTCTTATGATTGTTATTTTTATATTGATTATAAACTGATTTTTACAAATTTAGCATGCACAGTGGCTGAAGCTGTAAGAGCAAATAAATCTGGCTATAAACCACCAGATTGGTCTTTGTGTTGCATACATCCTAGCTCTGCATAGAAAGGCAATAGGCTTAGATATCAGCAAATCTGTTTAAATGTAAATTGTTTGCTAATTTGGGTTTAGGTTTGTAGAAGTAAGAATAATTTTCAGTAATATTGACCTGGAGTTGAACATTTAGATAGAGCCCTGTCTTTGCCACTTGCTCCTCCTTTTAGGTCAGGTGTCTCAGCCTCCTTTGTAGTATAAGCAAGAGGTCTTCACCGTACAAAAATATACTTGCCTGACAGTGCTTTCTATCTTGAGCTGTCTTCCAGTGATGCCACTAACATGTGCTTATTTATAGCTTGCTCAAAAGAACAAGGTATGCTTACTCTGTTTCAAAATGCCGTTGGAAATTTCAGGCACTCTTGGCGCTTTTGCACATCCCTTCACCCTTTATCTTTGCTACCTATTAATTGATACACCATTATCTCTTCATTGGTTAGTTTTGTTTCATGTGCTCATTCTGTTTCACTAAATATACAGGGCTCACTCCAGAAATTTGTATGGGGAAAAATTAATTGTATGCCTAACTTGCTGTTAATTCTGTTTTTCATGAGGCCTCTGAATCCTGCAGCTCAGAGCAGTGTAGTTTATACACATGTGCATCGTTAACTTACTGAAGAATCCCCTCTTCCCCCAGTGTTGCAGCTATGGCCCATCTCCTCCTTCCCTGCAAAGACTTCCATGTCCATCCTCTTACTGCCCTCCCAATGTTTTTATAAATTCTTAAGTTGAATTCAATGTAGAAGTAGTTTAGCTCCTTTGAAGAGGGGTTATTAACTTGGTTTGGAGCAGGTAGCTCTGACCCATCTGTTGTCACCTGGCATCAGTCTTCAAATCTTGGTCAGATGGCAAATTCTGAATGTTACAACTACTTTTGTTTGAGCTACTGGGGCAGCTCCTCTTAAATACGCAAAGGCCATGCTTTGGAAGAGGAAGTTACATGCCTCAACTTATCGGTGAACAAAAGAATCATGTTTAGAGAGAAGTGGACAATAAAGAGGAAATGCTAATTTTTAGTGGGTTTCAGAACTCTTCGGACTTCACCTATAGCATCATTTCTAGAAATTATTCCAAAACTTAGCAGCTCACTGACACCAATTTTTTTTTTTTGACATTCAGAAAAATTAGTTTCTGTTCAGGTTTTCTATGCTGAGGCATGTATATGTAATTTTCAGGTTTTGGTTTTACTGGCCTTGGTATCAGGCCTATGAAAGGCCTGTATGAATTTCTGTGGATTCCTGTGCTGGGACTGTATTCATTTTAGGCTGATTTACTGGAGCCAAATTTTTAGAAGAAACCTTCCATGCTGCTGTCATCTTTTCAGGGTACAAACAGTCATGCACCCTTGATTAAACATAACTAATCTCATGTTTAAATCTGAATGCACATGGAAGGAAAGTTTTGCTCAGATACTTACAGACTACAGAGGAGTGAAACACTAGCCTAGTTAAAGCAGTGAGATTTTTCAACCATGTACTCAAAGCAATGAGAATAGAAGGTAACACAATAGAAACTGCTCTTCCTGTGATTTTTATGGGACTGATGCTTATTGTATCTTCCCTATGGGGGTTCATAGCCAAGCACGTATGTAAACATGAATGGGCAGCCTAATTCATGTACTTTATGTACTAATGAATGTGGCTCAAGTTGCTTAAGTTTCCAAAACGTTCAAAACTTACACCTACACATAAAGTTAAGACATCTCCATGTTCTCAGTAGATTAAATGTGAATGTGTGGTGGAAGTGTATATTGTTGTTCTCACTACATTATCATTTTGGACTACATAAGTACACACATTTTGGTATGTTAAAAAAGCTAGATACCACTAAGATGATTGAAGAGTTCATTATTGTGTCTGTGCCCTATCTTAATTTTCCACCTAAACACCTGACAGGGATATTCTTAGTTAAAACTTGCTTTTCTCTTCAGAGTAATGAAAAGTGCTTGTTGCCCTTTGAGCCAGGAGCTTCTTCCTGAGTCTATTTTCTTGTACAAACACTGCTTCCCTCCGAGACCCTTGGCAGTCTCTCAGCCTCTGTTACAATTCTTTCTGCAGCGCAAGGCGAGGATAATGGCATCACTAATCACACCTTCCCAGCAGTGTGGGAAGAATGAGCAGTTACAGTTTGCAAACTGCTTTTATGATAACATGCCTTATTGGTTCTAGCCTCATTCTCATTGAAGTCAATGGCCAAAGTTATGTAAATAGCATAGTGTTCTTCAGCACACACACATTCCCAGCCCCTCCCAAATTAAGAAGCGAAATCCCTGAAGGCATGAGACTATCAAGGAAACAGAAGACAAAGAAAAGAATCCCTAAATTGTAGTCAGGAGTGTATAAATTCTGGATATGTTGCATCTATAAAACCTGCTACATTATTTCTATTAAAGTTTATAAAAAGGTGGCTTGCTTGTCTTCTGAGCTATATAGTTGTACTTAACTGACCTAGGAGATTCTAAGAAGCAATGAAGAGTGAATTCAAATGAAATAATCCATAATGAACTTTTTCCACATATGTTTTTGTAATTGTATAATTATTTGAAAGATTTCACCTGGCAAATAGGCTTGCCACAAGGATAAATCTTAGAATATTCTAGCAGGCATTGTTTATATTCAGCTGATGTTTTTGATAACTGATCTGTAGTCCTTCAGCAGTAGCCTTTATATATCATCTACAAATAATTGAGCTAGACTGCTGTTCACAAAGCTGAAGACATTGAAAAGAGGAAGGGCTGTATCATTCACTGTCTGGAATCCCATTTCAGTTGTCTACACAAAATAAAAATGACTTTCCTGTAGCCTTGGATTGCGCTTTTGTGTACATTGCCTTGCGTAGATAAGGTTGGATGTTTGTTGTTGCTACATCTGGGCAAAAAGCAACTGTGTTTTTGTTGAAACTGCCTTTATGACTGGCAGGAGTGGCAGCAGGGTGCTGCTGGACACAGTGCTACACCTGGCCTCCATCCTGAGTCAGAGAGAGGAGCCTGAGGCTTGGGAGCTTAGCTCACACTGTCACTTCCTGCATGGGACTGTGTGCACAGACTGCCTGCAGGTGTAGGACCCAAGCCTTTTAATTTGTTTTGTTTTCTGTTAAGTTGTGAGACTGCTGAAACACAGCTAGCAGAGTAAATACTGGGCAATATTGCACCTTTTTCCACCAGCATAGAAAATTAATGTTCTCAGTCATTATTGAGTGAGTAAGTAAATAAACTTTATAACAACCTCTGAAGTGTACAGCACTGAGGACTTTGCAATGCAGAAGAATGCTTCCTACACAGCCTAAAACAAATTTCAAGTGTGTGAGTTACAGAAAGAGAGGCCCCAACTCCTTAATGGAAGGAAGTGCCTTAAACTGTTATGTGATCCAGCACATGCACAAGATCCTCTCAAAAATTTGCAGCAGCTTTATTTGCCAAGATCTTATCTTGTAGTATAGCAAAACCTTCAGTCAGTTTTCAGTAGTGTTTCATTTTGTGATCAGACTACACAGGATTATGATGTTTAGTTTGACAGGTTCTCTTTTTTTATTGAATAAAATGACTGCTCAGAGCTGTGTTCACTTTTGCATCAAGTATCATGTACGTTTCGGTGTAAGAGTGTATAATTACCGATCCTTGATACCTTCGCAAAACAGAAGTGCATCTATTCCATGTGCTGTTTTTTCAAGCAAGTTTGTCAAGGACTTGCTATGCTTGAATGAAAGGAAGGTTGTTTAAAGATATAGAGGGTAGCTTGAATCTGAATTTAACTTTGGGGAAACATAAGCAGTTAGTCTTTGAAATATCTTTGGTGCTGGCTCGTGCCTCAGGGTTCAGCACTACTTTTATCTACTTTAGAGGCAATCCAGGTGGGACTAGATCCTGGCTGTTGTTAACTAACAGAGCTTTATCAAAAGAAATATGCTGACTTACACTTGCAGAGGCACTAACCCTCAATAATTTTAGGTCTTAAGCCTATTTGCAGAAGTCTCATTTCTTTTATTATCAATGCATCTCTTCAAGTTTTAAAAAAATTTAAACAGGAACATCACCATCTTAGATCTATCTAATGAAATTGTAGGTCCTTCAAATATTGATGTATGCAAATGAGGTGTATTTGGAGAGTTAAACCAAGGGGTAACCATATATATAAATGTGGGGGGGGAAATACATCATCTTAGATATTAGGATATTTTCCCCAGCTGCTGGTGGAAGGGAAGGAAGTACCATCGACATATTAGTAAACTCTATATTATTAGGGGTGCAAGCCTTGTGCAGGGTTGAGATAAGAAAAAATGGATTAGAGTATTATTGCAGGGCAAACTGAACTGTTGCAAACCATTCAACCTTTCTAATGCTGTAAGAACAGATTAATTTTCTCAATTAAAATGCCAGAGTGTAATACACTCTAAAATATACTGGGAGTATAGGTCAAAAGTAGGGAATATGACAGCTGAACTGCTTCATTACAGATGACCTGCTGGAATCTTTGCAATCAGTCTAGTCTTATCGAGAGTTCTGTCACTGTGAATATACTCAATCTGCATTACAGCTTCAAGTTAATTCAACATTACCTGATCAGCATTGGATATAATGTAAGGTGAAGCTCAAAGCCACAGCTGTTCTGATTCACTCTGATAACCATCCCATTTTCTGTTAGTCTCCTGACAGCAGTAGCCAAACTTCCTAAACTTCATTTGGGCACAAAAAGAGAGGAAAGGCATCAAGCTAAGTCTTGTTAGTAACATGACAGAAAACATCAGCTGTGTCTAACACTTTTCCAACCCAGTTCATGTATTTAAATCCTGTGAATTGGTGGGTTTTTCTCAGGTGTCAGCCTGAGACACAGTGACCATCTCACTTGCTCCAGACAGTGAAATTAAGTGCACTGGGACTGATTTCTAATGTGCTGACTTGAGATACAAAAGTGGATGATCTTGTGCTGTTCTAAGTGGGACACAGACTTTGTTGTAAGCAGCCTTCTTCAGTAGACAGAAGCTGACATTTCTTCCTGAAGATGTGCTCCAGTGGTTCTTCCAGCACCTTGTGGGGATGAGGTGATTTCATCTTGGGTCACAACTTGCAGTTCTTTGTGTTTTTCTGAGCTGGCTTTTAGAAAGGACGAGGTAAAATAATAGGTGAAAAGTGGTCAGCTAATGCTGGGTGAAGAGAGACTGAGATGATTCTTGTGCAGTAAGGAAAAGTTTTGAAGGTCTTTCATTGCTGACCGGTCACAAGTGCTGGTCTACTTGGTCCACACACTTGGAATGTTCCTCGATCACTGGTTTTCAGCCTTGCACGAAACAAGTTGGTTTCTCCTGTCAATTGGCAAGAACAATCATAATAGTATGTTTCACACAAATAGAGCTGAAGAGTTGAATGATGAGATTTTTTAATAAAAATTTGCTGGTAAGTAAAAACTGTTGTTGTATTTTATAGAAGAAAAAGCTTTGTTCTGGAGGAGATCCAGGGGAGCTCTCGTGGCCTGGCCTCCTATGTAGGGGCCTCCAGAGTTCTTTGGTTCCTTGGCTGTTTCATGCTTGGGAGCTCCAAAACTCTTCTACTGATGAAGAGGCCAAGTCCTGCCATCAGAAAGAGGCTCACTCCTCAAAAATTTGGTCCTTGACACTTAAATTTTTTTTTTTTTTGACCAAAGGGCTGAACTACTGTATTCAGGTAAACTTAAGTTGTGCTCAGACTGGAGCCAGCACAAAAACCAGCAGCTTACTTAAACTCCTGAGCAAGCATGCTCCCTTTTATAATCTGTGTGTTTCACTGTTTTGCTCTGCTGTGTCTTTTCCATAGAAGGAAGCTCAGGTGTGTGAGAGCTGGTGAGGACCAGTGTTCTTGTCCTGGGCTCCTCCTCTTCTATAGCCCTTCCATCTGTCTTGGGAAGCTGGCAAATAGGGGAAGCTTCAAATCCAGCTGTGTGGATTATGCCTTTATGGAGTTGTAAGAGGATTTTTTTTGTAGCTGAAATATGACAGCAAAACCCTCCTCTTTTAAAAAGAGTTTGTTACTGATTTTGTTCACAGCATTTTATGTAAAGCTTAAGAAGGACAGTCTCTTCCTTTTTTAAAACCTCTGTTAGCACATTACCCTCTGTATTGATCATGTTGTAAGGGTGGGAAGATCCTACTGTAACTTTAAAGTGTGGAGGCTAGAAAAACTACACCTGGATCACCTCTTCCATGGTTTTGTTTCAGGGTTGTTTTTCTTTCTAAATTGAGAAAAATGTGGAGATATAGTAAATAATTATGATATACCATTTCTCTTGGGCTGCTTTTCTAAGCAGAACTGCATCTTACCCTTTTATGTATGAGGCTATAAATGTCTGGTAAAGGGTTTTGCTAATTTTAATATACAGCGAATAAGGTTGCACCTTCCCTAGGCCAGAAATGGTATATTATGCTCCTTTATCACTGTTTTCTTCCTGGGGAGTCATGTTATTTAAATAGGTGGCACTTGAAAGCTGTTTGTGGGAGTCTGTGGTCCATGAGGTGATTTCTGAATGACTAAGAAGTATAGGTCTTCTAACTTAATATGCAGCCTGTGTTCTGGAAAGCAATGCAATGAGAGAAGCTCTTTTGATTATTCTGACTTACAGAACAAATCCCTTGAAAAAACAAAAAAAGTTGCTCAAAGTAGTATTTTGGTGAGTAGTAGCACGTATTATTTGCTGCTTCTTTTTGCTCTGGATCTGGTATTGTATGAATATGTTTAACAGAGCCCTTCTCCTCTTATGATGATTGCTGCAACCAATGGTGCATTTTAGGGGTTTTTTGGAAAAGTCAATTTCCAAGTGTCTGTGTGTGTCTCAGCAGGGGAAGCCCAGCACTTGCAGATGGGCAGGACTTGATAAAAAAGGAAGAGGGAGGGAGGGGTTCCTGAGGCAGGGCCCCTGCTCTCCTGAGCCTGCCCCTGCATCCCCAGGGGGGTCCTGGCTCCCCACCAGCCTGCTGAGCTGGTTCTTGCCTGTTTCTGTCCTCTCCGAGCTGGGACCAAAGTGACAAATAAAGGAGGAGCTGATGCCAAGTCCACAAAAAGAAGAACAAATGTGCTGTGCATGTGACAATTTTTAGCTTTTTCATGTTGCTCTGGGCCATGCAACTCCTGGTATAAATTTGGGGGGGGGGGGG